>JAMXDD010000007.1:14429106-14654982 GCA_024733475.1 Syzygium grande | reverse complement strand
GTAGAATATAAATGTGCAAGCAAGGTGAAGCATTTCGGATTATAAATGTAACTTTCACGGATGGAGATAAACTAATCTTTGTTTCACCTAATTGGCATTGTTTATTATAGCATATAATAGCTGGGTACTATTTCACTAATCCTATGAATAGGTTTTTAAGTGTCCTACAGTGTGTTCTATTTTATATGGACAAAAGTCAATAATGTACTGCTGTTTTGGGTGTATTTTGTTTTATCTCGACCGCCGTCTAGTAATGTATTCCTCAACGTTTATATAAGGTCGTGCAATCTTCAGTTTGGAATAAGAGGAAAGTTGTGAAATTTCAGAGTTCTCACTTTCCATACCTCTTTAAAATCCTTTTCTTCAAAGCCGGCATAATTCTCTAATAAATAAAGCTCGACCAATTAAGCTAACATCATCTTGATAATCCCGGCGTCTCTATGCTGCGAGTTAAATCTCCGGTAGTTTGCAGCTAAAAGGCGGTCCTTGAAGGGGCTTAAGCAAGATGTTCGCTCGTGTGAGATAGCATACCAAGGTAACCCGACCTTGTTTTCCCCTGCTCTTAGCATTAAGCTTTATCCGTAGTGATATGTACTTGCCACAATGTTTGATTTTCAATTAATTTGCCTTAGGTTGAGTTATTCAAAACTTTCCTTTTGTGAAATCCACCCAGATCACTAACGGTTATGTTTTTGTTCCCAATAAATTCAGTCGAAGGATTTACGGTTCTTGCTTTACATTAGGAACTTAAGTCGGTAGGTCTTTAGTAAAGTCGGACATCTTAAGATAAAGTTTTGGTGTCTATTTGGGTAGAATATGAACTTCTGGATTCGAAACTCGTAGAGTCTCGAAGTTTTCTTCCGAACCTCGTAAAGTCTAAGCGTCTAGAAAAATGAAGTTCTCTTGAAGTATTAAAGTTGCAACTTCCGAATATATTTACTTAGATAAAAATGCTTCAGAGTACATATTAGATTTACAATGTTAACATGGATAGTTTTGTTAACTTCAAAATCTATTAGGAAATTTTCTCAACAAAGTTCAAACTAAATCTTTGCATATTGTGAGACCAAAGAGCCATGTCTAGTTCAATCCATGCTTAGGCGTAATGAATAGAGGCCGTAGCATCCTCCATGATTTTGTTGATCTTCTTGCTCTTTAGAGTATCAAACAAACAACTCGTTAATAACAATTACGCTATCAATCTTGATATGAGCAATTCCTGCCAGACAAAGTGTCACGAGTCGATCCGATTAACGGCGATCCCACTTTGCACAGCCTTAGGATTCTCTCAAGTCAGCCTTGCACACACACACTCGAACTCACAAGAATAGAGAGAAAGTTGCGTAGTTGTATTTCTTGCAAGAGTGAGCATGTACAAATGAAGGGAGAGGGTCCCTATATAAATACAGCGGGTCTAGTCGTCTGTTAATCCCTCATGATCCAACGGTGGTGTTTGAACCGATACAATTATTACATAGCTACTCAAGAAGTTGTAAAGAGGCCCTAGGGGCATGAGGAAGCTCAAGGGATGCTTGCCAAAAAAGTTGCGAGGGTCATGTGTCAAAGGCAAGCGGAAGGTCGGGAGGCAACTAAAGGCCCACGGATGGTGCTCGAGCCTAGTCACGGATGGGTCATGTCTCATGCATGTATGTGCCACGTCCCGTGGACATAAAGGGTCATATCTCGTTCATGGATAGCCTCGTAGCCCTTCATTCCTTGGGTCGTATCATTCTCCGCACCTAATTGGGTGATGCCCTCGTCGCGTCTTGGCATGAAATGCGTCAATGTGCTTCCGGAATTGTCAAAGGGCTTCGGAGGGTTCCCAGCTCGCTTCACTCTCCGGAAGACCTTTCCAATGGACCAAGTATTCTCACCTTAGCGCCCGATACTTCTTCCGTATGATCCGATCGGCCATGATGCACTCGACATCTCGATCATATGAGGTTTTTGCCCCAAGCGATGTCCATTGCGATTCCCCTCGATCTGGGTCTTCCTCATCTATATAGAAAGGCTTAAGCATACTTACATGGAACACGGGTGTAGCTTGAGCTTCGTAGCAAGTCCACTTGTGGCGCAACCTTCTAACCCATTTGAGCACTAAAGGGTCTTCATAGATTTGATCAAGCCTTTGTGCACGTCCCATATCGGAGGACCGCGTGGCTTAGCCAGCGATGGGTCCCCAACATGGAATTCCATGTGCGTCGCTTTCGGCCCATTTCTTTATGCGTTTGGAGGCTTTGTGTAGGCACTTTCGCGCCAAGTCCACTTGCTCGTGACACTCTTTGGCGAACTTGTGCGGATGGGCTATTCCCCAATAGCCAAAGCGGTCGTGCTCAAAGTGAGCGGCTCAAATCACGATCTCGAACGGGCTCGTTTATGGACTTGCTCTACTGCAAGTTGTATGAGAACTAAGCCAAACGCGTCGGCCTCGCCCAATTTGTTTACGTTGTGCTCACATAATGGGAGATATATTTGAGAAGTGCATTCACCCTTTCTAGTCTATCCATCCATTTGGGGATGCAAACTCGTGGAGAAGTTGAGGTTTGGGCCAAGCAACTTAAAAGAGCTCGGTCCAAAACCGCCCGGTGAACCGAGGATCGCGATCGCTCCGCGATCATTCGGGGACTCCCGGTGTTAAACGCGTACTTGGCGAATAGCTTGGCCTCCTCGGCGGACAATCCTTTGTCGCCCAACCTGAGCGTTGCATACTTGGAGAATCGGTCCCACTATGACCATGAGGGTTCGGCATCCTTTGGACTTGGGTAGATTCACAATGAAATCCATGGAGACACTCTCCTATGGGCGTTCGAGATAGGAAATGGCTCGAGGAGCCCCAGGTGGTGATCGTTGCTTGATCTTATCTTGTTGACATATGAGGCATGTTCTCACATACGCCTCGGCGTCGTCCGCAAGTGAGGCCCGGAGGACGGTCCTCAACAAGCGCCATGGTGCGGTGGATTCCGGATGTCCCACCCATTTGGAATCGTGGCATTGTTGCAACACTTCCTTCCTTAGTCTTCGTAGGCGGCATATATAGTCGCCGTCCTTTGATGTAAAGGAGATCGTCTTCCCACCGGGCGCTTGACTTTGCCATCTCATGCGTACTCAAGGAGTTTTAGGGCTATTGGATTGTGCTTGCGCCCTTCTTAATACCGGTCGATCCATGGGCAGCTTGGTCATCTTATGATGTTAGCCAACTCAGTCTTTTCGGCTCAAGGCATTGGCCATTGAATTGGCCTTTCCTAGTTTATACTCCGATGCGTGGTCGAATTCAGCCGGAAATCGGCACCAAGCTTGTTTCGGACTTAGCCTTTGGGTGCGAAAGTAGCTCGTGGCCACGTTGTCTGTATGAACGATTTAACTTCGATCCGGGAGATAGTGCCTCAGCGGTGTAAATCTTTTATCAAGAGTTAGTATTTTGAAAATTGGTGAATAAGCCAAAAATTAGCATCGGGACTCTTTTTTTAGCGAACTAGATGAACAAATGGACTATCTTCCGAGAAATGATGGGACTAATGCAGCCTTTGCGGAAGCAATTATACTGCTCTTTGCGCTTTGTTACATCATTGGTTGTCATATAAGCCCACATACAATCTAACTAATAATCAATATCAATGTGCAAGTACATTTTAAACCTGATACTTGATGGGACCGTAAGACTGAAAGTGCCCTAAGAAATAGGAGAAGGTTTGAAATTTTATTGATACATCTTTATATAGTCAACTTTTGAGTACTCCTTTTGAAGATTTCATATGTGTAGACTAGACTACATGATTTGGTGAATTCATCTTCAACCCAAAATGGCTAATGACGGCGTAGTTACTCTTGTCATCGATGTAAGTTTCTACGAATGAATGCAACAAGATCAACAATTCAACAATATAGAGATACTCAAGGGAATGGAATGTTGCATGATTTTGTACAATATTTCATCTTGCAATTTCATCGGTTCCCGATCTCTTTATTTAGAACCACTTTCATGATTAATTAGACCGGGGTCTTAATTCCTCATCGCATTTGGTGAAAGCATAACGAATCTATTGAATAATTTATCCATCTATGCACCCCGTAGAAATGCGACAATGGGGAAGGCAAGTAATATGAACATTCGTCGGATGAATGGAAATGATGTAAGGTCAAAAGTAAGTTTTTTTCCTCCTATTCATTCACAGAGAATGATCCTAAAGTAGACCCTGTATCATACCATACAATTGACTCAATAAACATATCATCCACGAGAATATTTTGAGAATCCATGGTATCGTATGTAATATCCTGGAAGTTGCTTGATTTCCATTTCGTTAAAATCTTGTTAGAATTTGCATTTTATCCAAAAGAAACACAAACCGATCAATATAGAGACCCAAAATTTGTAGAATCTGACGACATGGACCTCAAGACTCGACTTGGTGCTTGTGGGACTTGCGCTACAAAACTTGGCCATACGTAAGTTTTACAAGATAATGCAGTTGGTCTAGCCCCAATGAAGTGCGTGCTGTCGATCCCAACTTTGTTAAGATGTTATCTATTGCTTGGCTTATAACAGTGGGCAAAAGTAAAAGTATATTATAAGTTTTTACTGGCGAAATAGGGAAGCTTTAGTAGTTGAAAAGGAAAAAAAAGGGAAAAAAAACTAAAAGAAGAGATTTACAACAATTCTTATTTTTCATATTATCTAACATGTTTATACAACACAACACTGCAAAAACTGGAGAATTTCTCCGCAATCTCCTCAATCTCCTCAATGGTGAGTTTTCATTTTTAGGTCGAATCCTCAGTGGTGAGTTGACTTGCCCTAATTTGTAGATGATTCATTTTCTCTTCTAGATGGGGTCCAGTCATCATTGTACACACCCAATTGCAAGAATGGACGTGCCTTTTCTTCCTGATTATGATTGTGACATGTGGACCTCACATGCGTTGAATATACATCCTTGAGATGGTAAACATGCATGTACATAAGTAAAAGCTCTCGTTGCCCTTCTCTATAAGTGATCTGGGTTTCATTAGAGAACCCTCAAACAGTCACTCTAAAGCATACATCTATTCTCTCCTTTATTTCTCATGGGGAGATACTATCCCAAAGTGCTTGCACTAGTAGCCCTACTACTTATTTTAGATAATTCGTGTGTATGCTTTTGCAGAAATTCAACATCCATTTGCATAGTGCATGGAAGAGAGGCTTTGCTCCAACTTAAACAAAGCCTCTCAGACCCATATGGCTTGCTTTTTTTTTGAAAGACGAAGATTGTTGCAAATGGAAAGAAGTCACTTGTGATAGAGTGTATGGTCATGTTATTGAGCTCCAATTCTTACCCCAAATTGTAAGAGACTATAATGGTACTATTGTTAGTCCCATAAAATAGAAGCTCTCCATGGCTGGCAAGTTTGAACTCTTCTTTGCTCAACTTGACATACTTAAAGTACTTGTGGCATCAATTTCAAACATGGAACAATATTTGAATTCCTTGGTTCAATGAAACAATTGAGGTACCTCAATTTGTTGTTTGGTAACTTTCATGGAATAGTTCCTCAACAATTGGGAAACCTCACCAAGTTGGAAGTCCTTGATCGTCATGATTATCTTGGATTTTTAGTTGTTGATGATACCCAATGGGTTCTTATCTTCGGTCTCTAAATTACCTCGACATGAGTGGCTTAACGATTGCCACAAGAATTGTGACGTCCTTAAATTCACCCATTTCCAGGATTAATGAAATAGATGATTTTTTTTCATTTCGTTTTAGTGAGTCTCACCGGAATTGATCATTCTGGGATCTTGACCATTGGAAATGGCTAACTAGGAAAACGAAGACGTGGACCCAAGAACTCAACGTGAATCGAGTCCGATTCCGAGAAGCGGCGAGGAAATATTTTGTGTCGATGTGAGCGGTCCAAGGGGAGCGATTTGATTTAGTTTGATTGACAGCGTTCGTCCGGATAGCGGGTGATTCCGCACGACCAAAAGTACACGCTGCAAATGATCCCGAACTTATTCCGGACGATCGCGACCCACAGGACTAGCGATAAATCCTTGCGTTCTCGGGAAATCAGGACCGTCATGACTCAAGTAGCCCTAGGTCGTCGTGTAACCCTTAAATAGCCGCCCGTTAGTGAAAGGCGCTAAAAAAAATAAATTGAGCGAAATAGATCATGAAATTGAGTCCGGACTTGATTGTCGAATTTAGGTGGGCGTGTGTGACTATTTTTGCAAGGGCGGCGTCATTTTATGTGGCCAAACATAATTGGGTTCGTAGAGCCAAAATTGGAAAATTTAACCGGGACGGAAAATTAACGTTTGCCCCTAGGCCTAAATATGGTGTTCGAATTTTGGGCTTATTTGGGAAATATTTTAAGGTTTTATATTGCATTGTATCAGCCCAATAATGCTGGAATTTTGGACCATAATGCCCCAAGATTTTTGGCAAGTTTAAATCACAACCCTTGGATTAGGGGCAAATTGGTCATTTTGGGAAAGTTGGTCACTTAATCCCTTTAAGCCATTTGTGTATATCTCTAGTCTCTCTCTCCTCCTCATTCTCCCCTCACACCCGGCACAGTGGCCCCTCCTCCGCTCTCACTCTCTCCCGTTTCCTCTCTCTCTCGGTGCTTGGTCTGTGTTGCTCGTCGGATCCATGACGCATGCCCGCCATCATCACCACCAGTCCCTGTCACCATCACCATTCAGTCCCCCTCTCCTCTCTCCCTCTCCAGTGATTCTCTCTCTCTCCTCTCTCTCTCTCGGCCTCCGCCACACCACTCGTGATGCCACCGTCGCTTCCGCCAGCATCCACCGCTAGCCCGCCTTGCCTCGCCACCAACCAGGCCAACTCTCCTCTTTTCTCTCTCCTTCCCGGTAGTCACGATCAGCCTCCCGCCTAGGATCGCCCGTCCGCAAATGCCAGTGCCGCGCCGTGAAGGCAGCGATCGCTTGTTGCCCTTGTCTAGCCTTTTGTCCAACCCGTGTTAAGGGCTTAGAAAATTCAAGTGAGTACAATCCTAAACCCTAATTAAGCTAATTTACATTTTTAGATGGGTTTTAGGGGTTAATTAGGGTAATTTGGGGTTAATTTGCAATGGATGATGGGGTTGTTGTTGTGGTTGATTTGGTGGTTTAGCGTGACAATTTTAATGAGGTTTAGTGGCCAAGGATGTGCTGTGTAAAGGCTGGACAGATTGGGTTAAATCGGCCCAAGTTTGGAGTAAGTTTAGGTTCAATTGTGGAATGTAGTCTTGGCGCCCGAGTATGGCTCTCGTGGTGGCTGATTTGAGTGATGTTTGGGAGCCTAATGGAGTATTTTGAAGATATTTATTGGCCTAGAACTAGCTGTTTGGTGGCTGTCCATAACAGGATTGAATTGGACAAGGCGCGATCAATTTGGGGGTTTAATTGTGCAATTGCGGGAATGTTTGCATTGATTGATTGAGTGGCTAAATTGTCCTTGGTTGTGACCAATTTGTGATGCCACGTTGAATACTCATGTACCGTGACTTGAGGAAGCTTTGGGGATGATGGATTTGTGGATTTTTAATGATCTAGTTTCGTGTTTTCGCGTGCTAATTTTATGCCATGGCTGGACTGGTTGATTTGATTGGTTGGGCTCATGTATATTGAGTTGAGCATGTTGCTTCGTGAATTGAATAAGTGGTGTTGTGCAAGTGAATACCCAAGTGTGAATGTTATAGCCATGAGTGTGCATCTCAAGTATTGGTACGGCATGTACATATCTGAGTGTGCCACGAATAATATGTGCATTGTGATCACCTAAAATGCCCTAATCGTTTTTACGCGGGATTGAATAAAAATTGGTGATTTGTGAATGTGTGATCATAATAAGCCCCGATGCATTTTACGTGAGGTAGTGAACCCGTCCCGAGGCCTGTTATGTGGGGCGATACCCGGTTTACCATAAGATGACAAACCTGATCGTTTTCGCGAGTTATGTGTCATGAGCACGATACGTTTAACGAGGGCGGAGATCGATCTCAAAGTGATAGAGACCGTTTTATGCGGGTCGGACCTGATCGTTTAATGTGGGTCGGAGGAAAAATTGATAAATGGCAAGTGTGCTAGCATGCAAGTGTGTGACAATGCATTGATGAGGCATGAGCATGGCGTGAGCACGAGCATATGCATGACATGCGTCGTGACTAAGTGATATGCATATATGTGTCGTGATTGAATTATGTGGCATGATTGTGATTATATATCAAATGCCTAACCAGCGAGGGTCAAATAAATTTTGCATTTGGGCTCGAGGGCCTAAGTCATTTATGTTCCATTTGCGTGTTGTTTAGTACTCGTCGGAGATACATGTTAGCCTAGTTTAGGTTTAGGGAACCTACTCACGAGATTTATTCTCATTATTGTGTAAACCCAATTTTTTAGACCCCGGCCTTGAGATGTCTGCAGTACCCGTCCGTTTTGGGATTCCTTATCGGATAGACGGGAGGAGTCGGTGTACCTGCGAGGAGCGGTGATTTTGGGTTAGATATCTTTCTACCGTTCGGGTCAACGCGGGCGAGGAGGTTGACCAGATCCATAGATATGTAGCGTGGTGCATCGGGGGACCATGAGGAGACCTCGAGCCTCTCCGATCTTTGTGGTTCCGCTTACCGATCTTTGGGGATATTGACCCCTCGATTGCCTCGATGGGGAAGCTGGCGAGCCCGACCATGCGGAGGGTGGAGGTTCAAACCCGGAGTGATGGAGTCGGAGGTTGAGGAGCGGAGCCC
This sequence comes from Syzygium grande, assembly GCA_024733475.1. NCBI lineage: Eukaryota > Viridiplantae > Streptophyta > Magnoliopsida > Myrtales > Myrtaceae > Syzygium > Syzygium grande. The sequence continues at coordinate 14,646,246 of JAMXDD010000007.1, read as the reverse complement.
ATGGAGCAAGATATGGAGCGGAGGACGAGGCCAAGCCGATGGATTCAAGGAGGAGTCAATTGGGGCGAGTCCAAGCAAGATTCCCTAGACTCCGATGTTGAGATGTGATTAGCTCTTCAAAGTCATCGGGATCCGACTCGGATGGATTAAATGAGGGTTTAGCCTTAGTCTTAGATATGAGAGGGCCAGTACCTTTTTGACCGGAGCCCCTCTAGTTTTAGTAACCCTGACCGCCCGAGCCACTTACCCCTTTTTGTCAGTAGTGGCCTTTCACCCATTTTTTATTTTTGGAGCACAAGCTGTAAATGGATAGTGTACATGGTTCCTAGTATTAATGCAAGTGTATATTTGTTCATGCTGTTAGTTGCGTGGCTATCCTTGGTTATGTGCTATATTATCGTACGGGTGTTTGATTGCTTCCGCATGTGCTTTAATCTCTGTGTTGGGTGTTGGGTCGATGACGCGTCCTGGAATGTCGCAATCCAATCGACCTCAGAGGAATGTTCGCACGCCATAGGGTTCGGGGCGTGACAACAATAGACCTCGGGTGATCATCATGCTCCCAACTTTATCGCATTTGAGTTTATCAACTTACAAACTTTTCAACTTTTATCTTTCTTCTCTTCGCTTGGCCAATTTCACTTCTCTTGTTCAACTTCGGTACCTTGATCTTTCAAAGAATCTCTTCAAAGGTCCCATCCTAAATGCTATGCTCCAAAACATGACTTCTCTCTAGCTTGACCTTTTAGGGAACTCTTTCAGCATTTTGATTCCTATGTGGTTTGACAAATTTACAAGTCTTGTTCATCTCAATCTTGAGGGAAATCATTTTACAAGATTGAAGGAGGCCTATTGTCATTCTTGAATAGTGAGAAGTACCTCAAATCATTGCATTTGTGTCATAACCAGATCAGAGAAAATATTTCGACATCTCAGGGAAATTCATCAGGATTCATGGAGAATAGCTTAGAGAGTCTAATGATATGTAATAATTATTTTAGCGGTGCTTCACCAAACTGGTTGATGAACTTTACACTCTTAAGATACTTAGAGCTTGGCGAAAATTTCTTCTTTGGTCCAATTCCTAGAGTCATCAGAGCGATGGGAAAGTTGGTAACATTAGATTTTTCAAATAATTGATTGAATGGGGCCATATCATCATTAGGTCAGTTGTCATCATTGAGATTGTTAGATCTTTCGAATAATCGATTGATTGGGGCCATTCCATCGTCATTAGGTGAGTTGTCATCGTTGAGATTGTTAGATCTTTCGAATAATTAATTGATTGGGACCATTTCACCGTCATTAGGTTAGTTGTCATCATTGAGATTGTTAGATCTTTCTCATAATCAATTCTTGGGGCATATTCCTGATTCATTAGGGCAACTACGATTCTTACAAGACTTGCATCTTAACAGTAATCGTTTGAGCGGCACTATACCCTATAAGTTTGGAGAACTTTCCCATCTTTCGGTTCTATTTCTTTTTAACAATTCTTTGGGAGGGCAGATTTCAGATTTGGACATCAGTGACAACAATCACTTGACTTTTAAGGCAAAGCATTGCTGGACACCACCTTTTCGACTTAGATCTATTAGGATGAATTCCTATAAATTGGGAACCACATTTCCCCAGTGGATGCGGACACAGGTGGAAGTTAAGAATATATCTCTCTCAAGTGCTTCAATTTTGGGGGCTTTGCCTAAATGGTTAGGCAACATGACATTTAGCCAATTCAATCTCTCGTACAATCAAATCATGGGACCCTTGCCAAACATGCCTTCTGACTGTTCCATTTTAGATCTCTCCCACAACTTGATCTCCGGATCTCTTCCAACCAATATTGGTGAGATGCACCTAGAGACTCTGTATCTCAATGATAACCGCATCAATGGCACGATACCATCATCTTTATGTGAAGAGGGGTCGTATGATCTAAATCTTGGCAATAATAAGCTATCCGGCAGTATTCCTGACTGTTGGAAGGGTTTTGCTTTATCTCACTTGACTTTGTCATTCAATAAGTTGTCCGGAGTAATTCCAAGCTCAATCGGATCCTTACAAGCACTTTCTACGCTGCACTTGAATGGAAACCATCTCAGGGGGAGCTTCCCCTGGCTTTGGGTAATTGCACAAACTTGATTATTTTGGACCTTGAGAGAATAACTTCTCTGGAAATATTCCGACATGGTTCAACGAAAGCTTTTTCTAATTGCAAATCCTGAGGCTACGAGAGAATAGTTTTACTAGCATCATTCCTCCGCAGCTTTGCTCACTCTCAGGTTAAAAATATTGGATATGGCATTGAACAATTTGACGACAACGATCCCACCTTGTCTCCGCTATATATATGGCATGCAATATTCATATGGATACTTTTAGATCTAATCTGGATTAGAATCGAGAGCATGTGGTTGAGATCATGACGTGAAGATATAATGAATACACCAAAATTGATCCGCAACTTGTGGTCAATTTGGATCTGTCGAGCAACAACTTGACCAGGCCGATTCCCCAAGAAGTTACTTTCCTCTCAGAATTGCATGGTTTGAACTTTTGCACAACCTTCTCTCCAGAGGCATTCCCATTTGCATTGGGGACATGGAGTCACTCGAGTCTCTTGATCTTTCCAACAATCGCCTCTCAGGAACAATTCTACAGAGAATTTCAGCGTTTACATCCCTAAGCCACCTCAACCTGTCGCACAACTTCATGGGGCAGATTCCAAAAGGCAGTCAAACCCTGGTGCCAGCAATCTTCTACTATGTGGTGATCTTCTGAGAAGAGAATGCCCTGGTGCAGAGACGCTTCAAGCATCGAAAATCTCTCGCCCTGAAGATGCACATGAAGAGGTTAAGCTTGAAAAGGTGTTGTTCTACGGGGTCGTAATGCTTGGAGCTGGGACTGGGTTTTGGGGCTTTTTTGGAGTTCTGCAGTTCAACACGGACTGGAGACGTGCGTTTTTCAGCTTTGTGGATCAAGCAATAAACAAGGTATATTTGGCTATAGTGGTGAAGGTAGCAAACTGGAAGAGACTGAGATAATCAAGAAGTGCTTAGGCAATGAGCAATCTCGTGCCCTCTCCCCTGCTTTTGGTTCTTCATTTTGGGTGTGTGAAACTCCTTGTCCCCCCGTATGATCTCTTCCGTCTCGTAATCTCTTCCCCTTCAACAATTTGCTCGTTGTGTTTTAGTTAGTATGGTAACTTTGTCCTGATCGTGATCGAGAACTCTTGATAATCTCTTCCGTAAAGAACATCCACACTCACTTCTTAAAGCACATACTAACTGCCCAATAAAGAAAAAGAGAATGAAGCTTAGTTGCGTTGTTTTGTATAGGATAGCACTATGTCTTTCAAATGATCAGTTTATCAGGAAGCATGATCACGCGTTAAACTTTCCTACATTTCTTTTTTTTTTTTTTTTTTTTGCGATTATACCAAAGGCCTTATGCTTCCGTGTCTTCTCGGCCTAAACGACTTACATTTTCTGGTGAAATCCTACTTTAATCAGAGCCCAGTTCCTCAATTTCTTCATGTCACTCTCTAAGTTTAACTCTAATTTTGATTGTCGGTTCTTTCTAATTATATTCCTTAATCTTGAAGTTCTCGCGTGATGTTTTCCCAACCCAATTTGTACGTATTCTAACTATATACATAATCATAACCTTTGAATGACCAGACTTTTGCGCGTCTTGACTGCAAAGTTTTCCATAGTTTCGTCACTAATGGTTGTCGCTAGAGGATCACCATGGGCGCACATGTTGCTCAGATAAACGTTAGATGACAAATCCAATGAATAGACTTCTTTCTTTCTTCCGACTGCGGAAGCATCATCACTTAGTGTTAAATTTTCCCCGTATTTCTTCTTTTGCGTTTATATCAAGACCTTATAGTTATGTGTCCTCTCCCACCTAACAACTTATATTTTCTGGTGAAATCCTGCTTTAATCAGAGCCAAGTTCCTCAACTTCTTCATATCTCTCTTTAAGCTTAACATTAATTTGATTGTGGGTCTGTGCTAATTTTATTACTTCCTCTTCAAGTTTTCGCGTGATGTTTTCCCTATCCAATTTTTGCATATTCTGAACCCCTTGGGTGTCATCTGACTAATAGATTAAAACTTAAAAGTGTGATTTTCAAATCATCTTAACTGTCTTATCAATTGTTTGGCGTAGATGCATGTTGCCGATGCAGGCCCGAACTCCATCAGTCCAATCACCGGTAATGAAATGCAACTGCATGGAACCATCTTTGAATATAAGCGCAATAGTTTAAAGAGATGATGTCGACTTTGATATTTTGGGAGACGGTCGCGACTTGGAGTCAAGTCATCAGGATGCTCTGCATAAATCCTCAACGGAGAACACTCAAATGCGCGTGAGAAGATAGGCTCATAAAATATATTCATTATGTTCCTTAGCATGACAAGCTCAAGTCGTAGAATGTGTGCTTTCCTATTTCATTCTCAAATACTACTAAGACCAACAACTGATGGTTACGTCTACTGTTATGGTAAATGAAGTTACACGGTACACCGATGATACAGAATAATAATTGGTTACATTACTATCAATCCTTCCCTTGTTCTTTGTAAATGCCACTTGTCTACCCTTAAGAACCCACTCCAAACCAACTTTCAAAGTTTGAACAAATACTCCCAATCCAAAACATTGAAGCCTGATTGAGCGGCTTTTGCATACAATATAGCTTTTGTTTTCAATTTCATCATCATCCATGGTGGGGCATGATAATGCCAAAGTGCTTGTACTAGTAAGTTTATTGTTGATTTTAGACAATGCATGTGTATGTTTGTGCAGAAACAGAAAGACATCCTCCATTTGCTTTCAAGAAGAAATGGATGCTCTATTCAAGCTGAGACTAAGTCTTTCGAACACATCTGACCTCCTTTCTTCTTGGAATGGTGAAGATTGTTGTTGATGGACCGGAGTGACGTGCGACCGAGCAAATGGACATATCGTCGTGCTCGAGATCACACTAGGAGCTGAATTCTCGTTACCACTAGGAACTGAACTATCGGTATCACAAATTGTTTCCACAGCTAATGAATTGAACTCTCTTTGCTTAACTTGAGATACTTGAGCTATCTAGACTTAAGCGGGATCTCTTTGCACGTGCGTGCATGCCCAAATTCATTGGCTCGATGAAGCAGTTGACGTACCTTAATTTGTCCAACTCTTTCGTTTTTGCAATTGTTCCACGTGAATGGGGCAATCTCACCGAGTTAGAAGTCCTTGATCTCCATTGTGAGAACTGCTTAGTTGTTCTTGATGACATTCAGTGGGTTTTGCATCTTCAGGCATTGAAGTACCTTGACATGAGTGGCCTAAATGTTACCGGATCTAGAGACCTCATGTAGGTGATTAGCATACTCCCATCTTTATCACATTTGGGCCTATCAACTTGGAGGCTTCATAATTTTCACCTGTCTTTTGATCACTTGGCCAATTGTAGTTCTCTACAGCTTTAGTGCCTTGATCTTTCAAATAATTTTTTGAAGGTCCAATCCCTAGTGCTATGTTTCAAAACATGACTTCTCTTGCACCTTGATCTTTCAAGAAACTTTTTCAACTCTTCAATACCAAGGTGGTTCGATAACTTGAGAAGTCGTGTCCATCTCAATCTTGCACAAAATCTTTTGCAAAGTATTGAAGGAGGGTTGTTCTCTTTCTTAGGGAACAACCAGTTCCTCGAGTCACTGTTCTTGGGCCATAACAAATTTCATGATGAGATATTTTCAATCGAGGGAAATTCTTCCGGCCTTATCTGGGAAAACTTCAAGCAACTGGAGATAAATAATAATTTCCTTCAGGAGGCTTTGCCAAATTGGCTGTTTCACTTGAAAAACCTGACGATACTTGATCTTTCTTTTAATCAATTAAAAGGAATATTCCATATGCATTAGGAAGATTGCAAGTCTTAGTGGTTTTAGAACTCAATCATAATATTCTAAGTGGTACTATTCCATACAATCTTGGGCAACTTCAATATCTTTCCTATTTAGATCTTTCAGTGAATTCCTTGAGAGGAACAGTTTCCGAAACCCATTTCTCAAACCTTTCGGCCCTATGTTATTTAGATATCAGCAACACCAATTTAGCTTTGGAGGTGGATTCCACTGGATACCACCCTTCAATCTCTTGTACATTCGGATGATTTCTTGCGAGTTAGCAAAATAATTTTCGCAATGGATAAGAACACAAGTCAGTGCAAATGAGATAGTTTTGTCCAATGCCTCCATCAAAGGAGCTCTCCAGATTGGTTAGGTCTCATGTCACTCTTCCACCTGAATCTCTCCTACAACCACATAAATGGATCCTTGCCCAAATCTTCTTCTGACTTGAAATTGCTAGATCTCTCTCATCACTCAATCTCAGGACCTATTCCACAAGATATTGGCCAAGCGATGCCTCATTTGGATTCCTTGCATCTGAGCGATAATCTCTTAAGTGGTCCAATGCCCACCTCATTATGCAAGATGGAGTATCTATCCGAGTTGCACCTCGGAAGGAATGAATTAGTTGGCGAAATTCCTGCATGTTGGAAGGAGAACCCTTGGAAACTCCTTGATTTATCATCCAACAAGTTGTACAGAGTCATGCCAAGCTCTTTGGGAAATTTAATTGAGCTTATGTCAATACATCTGAACAACAATAGTCTCCATGGAGAATTCCTGCGACCATGATGTATTGTAGTAACTTGCTGATTTTGATCTTGGTGAGAACAAAATCTCTGGAAACGTTCCGCATTGGACTGGACCAAGCTTTCAGCTATTATAGATTCTTAGACTGCAAGAAAACATATTCAATGGTAGTGCTCCTTCAAAGCTATGCTTACTCTCTGAACTACAAATATCAAACTGCAAATATTGGACCTAGCAGTCAACAATCTGACAGGATTGATTCCACATTGTCTTGGCTATATGAAAGGAATGAAACTAAACAAAAGCATAGATGAAGGCAACTCACTCTCCCCTATTTATGCGGCCACACCTCAGGTGACGTCTACTATCGCTCCCACAAATTGGACTCGAGCATGTGGAGTAGGTCGTGAAGGGGATGAACCTTGACTACCCAACACTTGATATACAACTTATGACCAATTTGGATCTCTCAAGCAACAAATTGATTGGACCGATCCCTGGAGAGCTTACCTTGCTTTCCAGATTGCAAAGCAATCTTTTATTGCGCAACTTTCTTTCTAGATTCATACCGACTATGATTGGAGACATGAAAGCACTCTAGTCACTTGATCTTTCAGAAAATCACATTTCAGGAACAATCCCACAGAGCTTTTCTTCATTCACATTTTTAGCAAACTAAACTTGTCTCACAACTTCATGGGACCAATTCCAAGAGGAAATCAAATCCAGACCCTTGACGATCCTTCCATTTATGCCGACAATCCTCTACTTTGTGGCGATCCTCTACAAAAGAAATACCTCAAAAGCGGAGGCCCCTCAAGCACCGGAAGAAGATGCCAATGAAGAAGGTAAGCTTGAAAAGGTGATGCTCTACCTTGTCATAATGCTCGGGTTTGCAACCGGGTTTTGGGGAGTTGTTGGCGGTTTGGTGTACAAGAAGAATCGGAGACGCGCGTACTTCGACTATGTGGATCGGAAAGCAGACATGGTGTGTGTGATTGTTGCAATGAAGGTAGCCGAGTTGAGGAGGAGATTCAGAAGCGTAATAGGCATTTCTCCACATTAGTCAGTCCAATGCTTCATTGATCTCGTGAAGTTCTTGCCTTGTTCAAGCATAATCGTCTTAGTAGTTGGCTTGTTCCTCCTTATGAGTAGTAGCCAATTTTTTGTTTTCTTTAATTTCAAGCTTGTCCGAGCGAGCCGTCAACGGAACGGCATGGGGAGTGCCAATCATGTCACTTGGTAATTTTTAGTGTTGCTCAGCAATTTAGCAGAACTTTGAGTTATTATACTCATGGTGTTTTGCTTGTCAATGATGTGAAATTATGTTAGAAAATTCTATTTTCGTACTGTTTATGCTTTTGCTGCTAATTGCATGTCGAGGGTATTACAAAATCAGGACGTTGAAATCGTCAATGGCATAGGGCCGTTCAATGTTAGATGTGTTCCTTTCCTAAGATTATATGTCCTTTCTCAATTTCAAGACATCGGAAAAATATTTGCATGTAATCCAAATCAATGCTAATTAACTGCGAGTCACTCATCAACTTCTCTACCTAGCGACTCCGATTTTTTGTTCCATAAATAAAAAAAAGAGCATTAGGGTCTCACAATTGAGTCAGCAAGGTAAAACATTAGTCTTAACCCTGTTAATTGGTGTTGGTCGGGACAGATTGAAATGGGCCTCAACAACGACGGGCCCCAATTCTTGGATCACGTGGCCAGTGAACGATCGTTTACGGTTAGCCTTTCTCTGTTCGTCCTTAAAACCTGAGGCACTTCTGATTTTCTAGCAGCGTCTTCCAGCCACTGCGTCCTTCTAACCAGGACACAATCTTGCATGCCATTTTAATTTAAACGTGCCCTTTTTTGTTTTCTTTGTTATGTTGTTAACGAAATCTTAACGGCGAACGTTTAAGAATCGAGCGAGAGGCTTGCATCAAAGCACTCCTTTCATGCGAGGCTCCGACTTAACTATGGTCAATACACGCGTCCTATAAAATCTTCTATTGAGAGGTAGTCTTTTTGAGAATCGAGTGGTCATGCCGAAAATTAGCATTTAGATCTCGTTGTAAATGATCAAATGGATGGTTGATCTAGGAAATGACGGAGTAACAAATTGCCGCCTTTTTTTTTTTCAGAAACAATTACACTTCTCATTTGCACTCTGTTAAATCATCAGTTGTAAAATTAGCCCACATATAATCTGACCAATTATCAATCTCCGTTGTTTGGTACACCCCGAGAAATGGATCTTTAGTAAGACCTAAAATGCCATATGAAATAGGAGAAGGTTTGAAATATTATTGAGACACCATTAAATCGTCACCATTTGAATGCTCCTTTCGAAAAAAGTTTCTTCTCATGTAGACTAGATTAAGTGATTGGATATTAATCCTTCAACCCAAACTGGCTAATGACTTGTAGCTACACTTGGCATCAATGTAAGTTTCTACGAATGATTTGGTACTGCATTTTATCTTACTCCTCTTGGGAAATTCATCATTTCCCAATCTCTTTATTTAGAACCTCTTTCACCATCAATTAGAAAGTGGCCTAAATTCTTCTCTGCGTTGGTGAAAGTAAAGAAATGATTGGGTGACAGTTGAGAATAATAGTCTGTCTTGGATCACAAAAACACCAACGACAAATAATTATAAATTATTGTAGGGTCCTCTCCTCTAAAAATTTGTGGCTTATAACATGATGCTACTCTCACAGTGACCCAACAACCGTAATGCTAGTAAAATCTATGAAAGTATAAGGAACCTATCTAAGTAATTTCCCCATATATGATCTTCGTAGACGCATTCGAGTAGCATGGCCCGGTGAAAGTATAGGAAGGATGATTTTACTATATTTCCTATCACAAAAACATTATTTTTAGTGGGACTATAGCTCTGAAAAGGCATTGCCCATCTTTTCTTTCATCTCGGACGAAATTACTAGTCATACGAATGTTATCATTTGAATGGAATTGATTTAAGGTAAAAAAAAGTCAACCTTTTCCTCCTGTTCATTTACAACAGGCACGTATTGCTTTTCTTTTTCCAGAAATGAAAGGGACCTGCACTGCACAATTGATTCAATAAACTGGATCATCCATGGCCTCTCTTCTTTCTAATTAATAGACGACGAGAATAATTTCAGAATCCATACCAATCAACATGTATTATCCTGGAAGTTGCTTGATTTGCACACGTAGAGAGAAAGTCCATTCCATTAAAATCTTGTTAGGATTTGCATTTATCCGAAAGAAATGCAGACGGACGAATCCAGATCCAAGTAGTGGTATGAGACAACGACATGGACCTAAAATACTTGACTTGGTGCTTGCGGGTCTTGCACTGCACAACTTGTGGCCACGCATAAATTTTCCACAATAATGCTGTTGGTCCAGCCCCACCAAAGCATATATAGATATAGGTGCTATTTATGTTGAGAAAAACTCCTACTAATTTTGATGTTAACAAAACCTTCCTTGGTAATTGTAAATCTGATACTTATTCTGAACCATTTTATTCCGAAAATATATATATATGTTCGGAAACTCAGAAGGAAGCTTTTCAGACTTTACAAACTGGATAAATAAGTATTTTGAAGTCCCACATAATCTAAAGTTTAGATTCAGACGCTGAAATTTTTCAGAAGCAGACGCAGAAGATGAAATTTTCAGAAGGCACGTAGACGCTAAAAATTATTCGTACAAAAAAAACTTAACTCAACATAACAGCTAGTGATCTGGTATGGATTTCACAGAAGGAAAGTTTTGATTGTTTCAATCTTAATCAAATTGATTGACAATCAAATATTACGACAAGAATGTATTACTACGAACAAAGCTCTACTTATGGAAATCAAGATTACGATTGTATGGGCGACCGTAATCACGGATTCAAAATCTGTCATCCAACGGCTACTCAATCCTTATTATACAAATCTATCCAAGATGAAGATTGGAAGATGATCCTCTGAATGCTGTCCAACGGCTAGTTTGGATGAAGAGGAATATTTAAGGAGATCAACGAGCAGCTGAAGGAGGTAACAGAATCAAGAATCAACAAGTCCAAAGTCTGAGCATACTCCAATCATTTCTCTTGTCTTTCTGAGCCAAAAAAATTTCAGATCTTGAGGGTTACTTTGTAAGAGTGATTGTGTGAGATAGAGAGTCCTATCATACACAAGAGTGATATCACTCAAAATCTGTAAATTTCTCTTGATTACTTAGTGGAATCCAACCCAAGAGGGTCATGAAGCGTGGAAGAGTGGACGAGGGCTTGCTATGTTTCGAACCACTATAAACTTGTGTGCAGATTCTCTATTCTTTATCTCTTACTTTACATTTTACACATTAGAACACCTCTTATATAATCTGAATTGAATCTGAATTTTATTCAGACTCTTCTATGATTTGTTTTATTTCCGCATAAATATTAAAGAACTGTTTAGGATCACCTATTCACCCCCCTCTAGGTGACCCTTGCTAACCTCTTCAATTTAGGATATCATTTATTTGGGAAGAATGAATGATTTGGAAAATATTTTTCTAAAAAGAATTGCTTGTATATCACCACAAAAATGAATAAACGAAAAATATTTTCATCGTCCACTAAAATTTTTAAATATAAATTATTGTCAGCAATAAAAACATTTTCCATTGACTAATTATTTAAAGCGATACAAGCAATCATTTTAAGAAAAATATTCTCCAAATTATTCATTTTCTGAGAAAACATTTTCCTCATTTTCTTAGATTTGGCTCGCTTAGGAAAATGAGTCAACGGAAAATATTTTCCTACCAAAGCTTAAATTTCAAAAATCGAAAATTATTTTCCAAAATACAACTAGGTATGGGGCATTGGATCAAAAACTCTACACTTGGGCACAGGAATCCCAACACTTGCTTTCGGATCCTTGGCAGTAGGGCTGAGTCCCTAGTGCTCGGGCCCGGGTCTATTGAGGCTAGGCCCAAGTCGATCTAAGTCACTTTGAGTCCATTAAGGTCGGGCTCGGGAAGCTCAAAGCAAGGAAATTGTTGAAATGGGTGTTAGTCGTCCCTACATGGCATAAAAGCATTGACGTTGACAATTTTCACAATTTTTTTAAAAATTTTCATCGAGCAATGTAGGATAAGGTATGAAATTTGGCGATTAAGGAATAAAATCAGCAAGAACCCACAATTAAATTCAAGCAAACTCAAAGAGTGACATGAAGAAAATCAGGAACTTGGCTCGATTAAAGTAGACTATCAAAACATATCATAAACCCATTTCTTAACTCATATTTTATGGGCTGAGTTGTTTGTGTCAGTAATATTTAGTACATGGGTCATAAATGGATTTAGACCCAACTCTATGGATCATAAATGGGTTTAATATGAGTGTTAAATGAGTTCACAACTTACTTAGACCTAACACACCTCAATGACTCTCTCTCGCCCTTGTTCGATCTTGCGTCTTCTCGCTCCGTGCTCACAAGCTTGAGCCTCGCTAGAGGCCGGTGAAATTAGCCCTTGCCGACCCTCTCATGTCCGATTGTCGCCGAGGCCCGGTGATCGAAGGAAGAAAGAAAAGAAGAAAAGAAGAGAATTTTTATTAAAGATTTAATATTTAAAAATTATAAAACTTGCCAATAGGATAGTCAATGTCCATGTTAGTAATTTTGGAAATTTTTCCACCTGAATAGTGTATGTCTATTTAGAAAAATGAAATAAAATTTTCTTTATCAAACAATAGAAAATATTTTTCAGTTCATTTTCAGGTCTTAGACAAACACAAGAAAATAATGTCCTTTTTCCTGAAAACGACTTCCGAAAAGCATTTTTCAAAAATGTCACATTTTTTCGCGAAACAAATGAAGCCTAAAAATATTATGGCACTATTTCTCTATAGATTCTGTTTGTTTACTATAACAAACACCCAAACTCACTGCATGAAGCATATACTAATTGCACAAAATACAACTAAAAAGAAAAAAACAAAAGAGTAAAGCCTAGTCGTGTTGTTTTGCATGTTATATCACCTGTTCTTTCAAACAACCAATTTATAGGGAAGCATAGTGTTAAATTTTCCATACATTTCTTCTTTACGATTCGTCAAAGCATTATGGTTATGTGTCCTCTCCCACCCGAACAAGTTATATTTTCCAGTGAAATCCTACTTTAATCTAGACCTATCAAACGGTTGGTCCGACCCAAATAGGCACATTTAACTCGTTTTGATCCATTTCCATACAATACAAATTTAGTGATTCACACCCTACCCGACCCATACCCGACCCAATCCATGCACAACTCTTGCCCAACTTGACCCATATTGTTAAAATACTTCTATATGTAACTCAATTTAAGAAAACTCATACTCAAACTGAGGAGAAAGCATTGAGTGAGTAAGCGAGATCGAGTGAGGACGAGAGAGAATCATAGAAGTAGGTTGGGTTTTAGTAAGTTGGGAACCCATTTAACACTTATATTAAACCCATTTATGATCCATAGAGTTGGGTTTAAACTCATTTACTGAATATAATCAACCCATATAACAACCCAATCCATCAAATATGGGTTAAGAACTTGGTCCATGACTCACTTTGACAGGTCTACTTTAATCAGAGCCAAGTTCCACAATTTCTTCATGTCACTCTTTGAGTTTACTTTAATTTAATTGTGAGTTTTTGCTAATTTTATTCCTTAATCTCCAAAGTTCGCACCTTATCCTACATTGCTCGGTGACCGTATATAATCATGAACTCTTGGGTTTTCATCAAGCTAATAAACTCAACAGTATGACTGTTGAAATAATCTAACCGTCTCATCAATTATCTGGGGCATGTGCCAGTTGCCAATGCAGGCCTTAACTCCATCAGTCCAATCAATGATAATGATAGGCAACCCGCTCGGGACCATCTTTGAATGTAAGCACAATGGATTAAATAGATGAGTCGATTTTGACTTTTCGAGAGACGGTCGACTTGGAGTCAAGTCATCGGGATGCTGCTGCATAATTTCTTAAAGAAGAACAATTAAATATGCGTAAGAAGACAAGCTCATAAATAATGTCAAATCTATGTTCCCTGACATGACAAGCTCTAAGTCGTTGAATGCGTGCTTTCCTATTTCCTTCTCAAATACTATTAAAATCAACAAGCGATGATTACGTTTACTAAGATGATAAATGAAATCGTGCACACATGATATACGTGATACACCAATGATGTAAAATAATAATTGATTACATTCAATATCATTCCTTCTCTTGCTCTTTATAAATGCCACTTGTCTGCTCATAAGAACACACTCAAAACCAACCTCCCAAAGTTTGAACAAATGCCTCCAAACCAAAAATTTGAAGCCTAATCGTGTGGCTTTCGCGAGCAATATAGCTTTTGTTTTCATTTTCATCATTATTCATGGAGGGACATGATAATACGAAAGTGCTTGTACTAGTAAGTTTGTTGTTAATTTTAAACAATGCATGTGTAAGTTTATGTAGAAAGAGAAGCTCATCCTCCATTTGCTTTGAAGAAGAAAGGAATGTTTTACTTCTGCTCAAGCAAAGTCTTTTAGACCAACCTCACCTCCTTTCTTCTTTGAACGGTGAAGATTGTTGCTTTCGGAGGGACATGTGACTGAGCAAGACTTAGACTTGGTGCTTGCGGGTCTTGCGGGTTTCTGGGTGATGTGACTGAAGGAAGATGATGTTATTGGTTTATAGCTGTGGGCTAAGGCGAACGCCTCTCCGTATCAACTTCAATCTATGAAAGTGAGGCATGACTATTCTGCTAGGACCGCTGCCTTACCTCGGGAAAAAGAGAAACAAAAGAATGAACTAGCTTTGAGGACAAAGGAAGAGATTAATCGAAAAGTGATGTTGACATGACTTGGAGTTATTAGGGGACTTCCAATTTCACAGCCTGAAATTGAAAGAAACTCGTGAACTGTCAATTTCAATTGAAAATTAAAGTCATAATTAGAATTCCGAAATTATTAGATGCGCTAAATGCATACATGCGCCTTTCACATGGCATATAGAACATAGGTACATCCATATACCCCTTTAAGAATTCTATTTTTTTTTTAGTCTAAAATGTCAAAACTCACTTGATAAAGTTACTAGCCGAAAAAAGAAGTGTAAAAGCCTAGTTGCATGGTTTTGCATGCAATAACTCTCTTCATGTGGCAAGTAACAATCCTCGTAATAAACTCTTCATAATAGAATGCACACGGTGATTTTCATTCTCTATACATTTTTTAAGAAAGTCTTCCCATATTTCTAGATTCAATCTCTTTTTTTCTGAAAACAAATATTTCTTCATTTATTTGATTCTCTCCATTAATAAAGAGATGGTTTTCAACTTAACCATCAAACAGGAAGTCCGCTAGTCCCTTCTATATATATATATGGCGATGTTATCTTTT
Source organism: Syzygium grande (assembly GCA_024733475.1). Lineage (NCBI taxonomy): Eukaryota > Viridiplantae > Streptophyta > Magnoliopsida > Myrtales > Myrtaceae > Syzygium > Syzygium grande. Next base: position 14,631,171 of record JAMXDD010000007.1, on the reverse strand, counting down.
TGTGGGTCTAGTAATGGGTTTTGGGACATTATATGCTCAACTGGGACATTTGCAGAACAATTTGGGATTATGAAAAACAAAAATGCATAATGTTGGCTTATGAAAGATAAAAATAAATGCAACCGGATAAATATGAACACATAAAAAATATGGAGAAAAAGGATCTGTTAGAATGAGGACAGGGACCTCAAGACTTTGACTTGGGCCTTGCGGGTCTTGCGGGTTTACAAACAATGATGTGACTGAGGGAAATCGATGTTATCGGCTTATAGTAGGGGGCAAAGGGCAAAGGCGAACGCCTCGTCTGTTTCAACTTCAAGCTATGAAATTGAGGCATGACTACTCTCTAATGGGACTACTGCCTCACCCCAAGAGGAAAAAGAAGAAAGAAAAAACAGGATGGTGGACTAACGTTAAGGATGGGGGCAGAGATTAATCGAAAACTGACGTTGACTTGACTTAAAGCTATTCGAGGACTTCCAATTTCTAAAACTTCAATTGAAAGAAACACGTAAACTTTCAATTTCAATTGAAAACCAAAGCGATGGTTAGAATCTCGGAATTATTAGATACGCTAGATGCATGCACTTGTATCCCACATGGCACAAAGATCATGGATGCGCAGGATATTGTATCAAATGGGAACGCACCCATACACTCCTTTGAAAATTCTGTTTTTTGGCTCTAAGAATTCCAAAACTCACTTGATAAAGAATACTAGTCCAAAAAGATGTATAAAAGCCTAGTTGCGTGGTTTTGCATGCAATAACTCTCTCCATGTTGCAAGTAACAATCCTAGTAATTTTGTTGATGCTAGCAGTTGATTTGTGGTGTGGATTTTATACTTACTGTCAATCTATGTATTGAGACATGATATGACATACAAATGCATAGACCGGTTCTGTTTCAGGACTTAATCACGGCCGACGTGATTTGCACGACTTAATCACATATTATTCGGGCCATGTTACATGGCGAAGCATTACCATAGGATTCTCTTGACATGAGCGATCAAATGAGTTCGGTGGTATAGAGATTGTTTTTAAGTTAACCATCAAATATAAAGTCTGCTAGTCTCTTTTATATATGGCGATGTTGCATTTTGCTGAAGGTGCGACTATTATGATGCATATAATAATGTGTTGAGATGCACCTATGAGTTATATTAGAAAGTCTCGTATCGGAGAATTGGTACATATGGAGTAATTAATATATCTTAATTGGTATATAACTTATTGGCTTAAGTTTTTTTTTTTTCTGAAGGTGAATTCAACTGGATTTATTGATGGGTTCGGACTTGAGTTCTCTCTTGGTGGTTTCCCCGAATGAATGTATCAACTTCTACTCCGGACTTCCAACATAATGTGTATCCAGCCCTTAATCCCTTGACTGCATCATGCTTTGGTGAATATATAATCAAAGAGTGTGTTCCTTTGACCCAAAAGATCCTCAAGATAATTGACAGGTTATTTCCTATTGTAAATTTTCGTCATTTATTCATCTACATACATCCCTTAGAGGAAATATGAGTTTATACTAAAACATCCATCATGGACATTTTTGGTAATGGCAGAATCAGGCACACATCCCGCTAATATCTGGTTTCTTGCTTTTTGTTCTGATGTTGTTAGGTCTGTTTGAAACTTAGGGAAATTTTCAGGACAATTGGGATCTTGTTATAGTTTGAGTGTGTGCGATAGCTAAGGACATGGTTTTTTTTTTTTTTACAATTTTACTGGGTTTTGGGACATTATGTGCTCCACAGGGACATTTGTAGAACAATTTGGGGTCACAAAAATTACACAATATTTGCTTATCAAAAAATAAATGAATATGAACAAAAAGGATCTAGAAAAATGAGGACAAGGAACTCAAGACTTGGACTTGGTGCTTGCGGGTCTTGCGGGTTTTCCCCATTGATGTGACTGAGGGAAGATGTTGTCGGCTTATAGCGGTGGGCAAAGGCGAGCACCTCTCTTGTCAACTTGAATTAAGGAAGTGGGGCATGACTACTCTTAAGGATGAAGTAAGAGATAAATGGAAAAGCGATAAACGTTGACCGGAAAAGGGCTAAAAGTTGAATTGAGTTGGAGTCATTGGTGCACTTTCGATTTCACGAATTTCAGTTGAAAGAAACATGCAAACATCCATATGCACTTGTAAACTAAAACGATGATTAGATCCCCCAAATTATTAGATACGTTGTGACATGTGCGTCCATTCCTCATACAGCACGTAAATTATGGGTGCGCATGATGATATCGTGTGAGATGGGAACACACCCATGCACCCTCCTTTACAAATTCTATTTTTATCCTCTAAAAATGCCAAAACTCACTTCATATTACCTAAAAAAAAACAAAAGGTATAGAAGCATTTTTCAAGTAATAATCCTAGTAACTTTGTTGATGCTAGCATGTTGTATTGAGGTATGGATTTGATACTTCTTGCAAACCAACATAGTGAGACATGATATGACAAACATGTGTATGGACTTGTTCCGTTTGAGGCTTAATCACCACCGATTTGATCTTTGCCGCATAACCATTGTTGATATGGTTTTTGAGCCTTGTCACATGGCGAAGCGTGGCCATAGAGTTTTTTCTTCACATGGGCAATTGAATAAGTATGACATATGCTGTCTATGCTATGCTATGTTGCATGGTTTATGATATGGTGCATACCTTATGACTGTTGGAATGTATGCATTATGCAGTTGGTCCAGCCCCACCAAAGCGCGTAGATGAAGGTGCTATGACTTGATTAATATGTTATAGCACTTTTTCTCTATAAATTTCTGTTCATTTGCTCTAACAACACCCAATCTCACTTCATAAAGCATATACTAATTGCCCAAAATAGAAAATAAAAACAAAAATCAAAAGAGTAAAGCCTAGTTGCGTTGTTTTGCATGTGAAATCACCAGATCACTCAAATAACCAATTATAGGGAAGCATTGTGTTAAATTTTCCCTGCATTTCTTTTTGAAAGATTTATCCAGCCCTTATGTTAATGAGTCCTCTCCCACCTAAAAACTTACATTCTGTGTCGAAATCCTACATTAATCAGAGCTAAGTTCCTCAATTTCTTCATGTCACTCTTTAAGTTTAATTTAATTTAATAGTGGGTTCTTGCTAATTTTATTCCTTAATCTTCAAGTTTTCGCCTGATGTTTCCTAACCTGATCCTACATTGCTTGATGACGGTATACAATCATGACCTCTTGGGTTTAGTCGAGCTAATAAACTTAAAAGTGTGATTTTTTGAAATCATCTATCTCATCAATTATTTGGGGCATATGCATGTTGCCAATACAGGCCTTAAATCCATCAGTCCGATCAATGGCAATGAAATGCAACCGTACCACTACGGGACCATCTTTGAATATAAGCACAATGATTTGAATAGATTTTGTCCACTTCGACTTTTCGGGAGACGGTCGACTTTGAGTCATGTCATTGGGGTGCTGCTGCGTAATTTCATAACGAAGAACAATTAAATATGCGTGAGAAGGCAATCTAAAAAATTATGTCAATTCTATGTTCCTTGACATGACAAGCTCTAAGTCGTTGAATGTGTGCTTTCCTACTTCCTTCTCAAATACTACTGAAATCAAGAAGTGATGGTTACGTTTACTAAGATGATAATTGAAATTGTGCACACACGACAGAACAGTAATTGGTTACATTCACTGTCATATTCTCTTGCTCTCTATAAATGCTATTTGCCTACTCTTAAAGAACACACTCACAACCAGCCTCCCAAATTTTAAACAAATGCCTCCAAACCAAAATCTTGAAGCCTAATCGAGTGGCTTTTGCGTGCAATATAGCTTTTGTTTTCATTTGCATCATTATTCATGGCGGGACATGATTGTACGAAAGTGCTTGTACTAGTAAGTCTGTTGTTAATTTTAGATAATGCATGCGTATGCTTGTGCAGAAACAGAAGTTCATCCTCCATTTGCTTTGAAGAAGAAAGGGATGCTCTGTTGCAGCTTAGACAAAGTCTTTCGGACCAATCTCACCTCATTTCTTCTTGGAACGGTGAAGATTGTTGCCGATGGACCGGAGTGACGTGTGACCGAGCAAATGGACATGTCATCATGCTTCAGATCACACCAAAAATTGAATTCTCGTCACCGCCAGAAGTTGAAATATTATTTTCGGTAAGACATGAGTTCTTCGATTGGGGGCCACAACTTTTTCGACAGCTAGTGAACTGAACTCTTCTTTGCTCAACTTGAGATACTTGAATTACCTAGACTTGAGTGGGATCTTTTCAAGAACGCATCCATGCCCAAATTCATTGGCTCCATGAAGCAATTGAGGCATCTTGACTTGTCCTACTCTTTCTCTTTTGCCACTGTTCCTCGTGAATGGGGAAATCTCACCGAGTTGGAATTCCTTGATCTCCATGGTAATTATGACATGGGTGTTGTTCATGACATTCGGTGGATTTCGCATCTTGGGCATTAAAGTACCTCGACATGAGTGGCATAAATGTCAACAGATCTAGAGACCTAATGCAGGTGATCAACACACTCCCATCTTTATCACATTTGATCCTATCACGTTGTGGGCTTCATAATTTTCACTTGTCTTCTGATCGCTTGGCCAATTCTACTTCTCTTCATCTTCAATACCTCGATCTTTCCATGAATTTGTTTGAAGGTCCAATCCTAAGCACTATATTTCAAAACATGACTTCTCTACAGCACCTCGATCTTTCATTCAACTACTTCAACTTGGCCAATTCTACTTCTCTTTATCTTCAATACCTCGATCTTTCATATAATCATTTGAAGGTCCCATCCAAAACACTATATTTCTAAACATGACTTCTCTCCGGTACCTCGATCTTTCATCAAACTTTTTCAACTCTTCAGTACCAAGGTGGTTTGATAACTTGAGAAGTCTTGTCAATCTCAATCTTGCAGACAATTTCTTGCAAAAGAATTGAAGGAGGGTTGTTCTCTTTCTTAAGGGAAAATCCGTTCCTCAAGTCACTATATTTGGGCGATAATGAACTTCACGAGGAGATATTTTCTGTGGAGGGAAATTCTTCGGGCTTATCGGAAAAAACTTGACGACTACAAATAAGAAATAATTTTCTTGGGGGCCTTTGCAGATTGGTTGGTGCACTTGAAAAAACGACAATGTTGGACTTATCGGTTAATCAATTACATGGAACCATCCCGTCATCGTATGGTTGGTTACGCTTGACAGTACTTATTCTTTCTTATAATCAGTTAACAGGGAATATTCCGGAGGCATTAGGAAGATTGCAAGTCTTAAAATTTTTAGATCTCACAAACAATCTTCTTAATGGCACCATTCCACACTGTCTCGGTCAACTTCAAAATCTTGACCAGTTAGATCTTTCAGCAAATTCCTTGACAGGAACAGTTTCCGAAATCCATTTCTCCAACCTCTCGAAGCTATCATCCTTAGATATTAGCAACAACCATTTAGCTATCGAGGTGGATTCTGACTGGATACCAACCTTCAATCTCTCGTACATTGGGATGGCATCTTGTGAGTTCGGAACGGAATTTCCGCGATGGATGAGAACGCAAGTCGGCAGGATTCATAGATTTGTCCAATGCCTCCATTTCAGGATCTCTCCCGGATTGGCTAGGTCTCATGTCGTTCTTTTTACTTTGAATCTCTCTTACAACCAAATAAATGGACCTCTGCCAAAATTTCCTTCTTACCTGGATTATTTAGATCTCTATCGATCGAAATTTCCTTTTTCTGGGGTTATTTAGATCTCTCTCACAACCAAATAAATGGATCTTTGCGAAATTTCCTTCTAACCTGCGTTATTTATATCTCTCTCACAACCAAATAAATGGATCTCTGCCGAAATTTTCCTCCAACATGTTTTCATTGGATCTCTCTCACAACTTAATATCGGGACCTATTCCACAAAATATTGGTCTAGAGATGCCTTATTTATATTCCTTGAATCTGAATGATAATCTCTTAAGTGGTTCAATACCCACCTCAATATGCGAGATGGAATATCTGTACAACTTGCACCTTGGGACGGAATGAATTAGTTGGCGAAATTCCTGCATGTTGGAAGGAGAGCCCTCGGGCACTCCTTGATTTATCATCCAACATGTTGTCCGGAGTCATACCGAGTTCTTTGGGAAATCTAACCGGCTGACGTCATTACACCTGAACAACAACAGTCTCCATGGAGAAATTCCGTTACTCTAAACTATTGCCGATCCTTGCAGATATTGGATCTTGGAGAGAACAAAATCTCTAGAAGTGTTGCACAGTGGATTGGACCAAGTTTTCCATTACTACAGATTCTTAGATTACGAGGAAACGTGTTCAATGGTAGTATTCCTTCACAATTATGCCTACTCTCTGCACTGCAAATATTGGATCTGGCGGTGAACAATATGACAGGAATGATTCCAAATTGTCTCGGCTATATGAAAGGGATGAAACTAAACAAAAGCATAGATGAAGGCAACTCACTCTCCCCTGCTTATGCTCCTGCACCCGTGCTTGGGCCGAACGCGTCCGCTCCAACGGATTGGAATCAAGAGCATGTGGAGCAGGTCGTGAAAGGGGTGGACCTTAACTACACAACACTTGATCTCCAGCTTATGGTCAATTTGGATCTCTCAAGCAACAAATTGATTGGACCGATCCCTGGAGAGCTTACCTTGCTTTCTGGATTGCGGGGCTTGAATTTATTGCGCAACTTTCTTTCTGGAGGCATCCCAACTATGATTGAAGACATGAAATCACTTTCGAGTCACTTGATCTTTCGAACAACAACCTTTCGGGGAACAATCCCACAGAGCTTTTCTGCATTCACATCACTGAGCAAACTAAACTTGTCTCACAACAACTTCACGGGGCCAATTCCGAAAGGAAATCAAATCCAGACCCTTGATGATCCTTCCATTTATGCTGACAATCCTCTACTTTGTGGTGATCCTCTACAAAAGAAATGCCCCGGTGCGGAGGCCCCTCAAGCGTCCGGAAGAAGATGCCAATGAAGAAGGTAAGATTGAAAAGGTGATGTTCTACCTCGTCATAATGTTCGGGTTTGCAACCGGGTTTTGGGGAGTTGTTGGCGGTTTGGTGTACAAGAAGAATTGGAGACGCGCCTACTTTGGCTATGTGGATCGTAAAGCAGACATGGTGTACGTGATTGTAGCAGTGAAGGTAGCCGAGTTGAGGAGGAGAATGAGAAGAGGGTAACAGGCCTGTTCTCCACATTAATTCAATCCAATGTTTTATTGATCTCGTGAAGTTCTTACTTTCTTGTTCAAGCATAATCGTCTTAGTAGTTGGCTTGTTCCTCCTTATGAGTAGTAGCCAATTTTTTGTGTTCTTTAGTTTCAAGCTTGTCGGAGCAAGCAGTCAACGGAACGGCATGGGGAGTGCAAATCATGTCATTTGGTAATTTAGTGTTGCTCAGCAATTTAGCAGTACTTTGTGTTATTATAATCATGATGCTATCCTTGTCAATGATGTGAAACTATGTTAGCAAATTCCACTTTCGTCCTGTTTACGCTTTTGCTGCTAATGGCATAGGGCCATCCAATGTTCAACGGATTCCTTTCCTAAGATTATGTTCCTTTCTCAATTTCGAGACATCGGAACAAAATTTGCATGTGATCTAAATCACAATAAAGGATTCGTGTAAAGTTTAGAAACAATTCTCCACAAGGTGAGTACATCTCATTATTTAAGAGAAATCGAGGGTCCAGTCGTGAAAAATTTCCGGTGGTTGATAGATTTTTTAAGTTGATGGTAGCTTCAAATACAATTGTCAAAAAGTATGATCAGTGACTTGCTAGTCATGTGATCTATTAGTAATTAATCATAATTATCATGGACCAACGTCTAAATGAATTTAAAATTACTTCTTTTAGATTTTAGAAGTATGGCTAGTAAATTATCATCATTATAATGAATTTATCGACATCCAAATAATTAGCAGCTTCCAAATTTTACGGTGTGGTTAATAGACTACTCACCCTACAATGGACTTACCAACATCTTAGTACATTAATAAATTACCAGAGTTTAGGAATTTATTCTTGGTGGTTTACTAAGCACACTCGTAAAATTTAAAAAAAATGATAACTTACGAATTTATTCGGATACTAGTAAATTCGTTATGGTGCCCTAGCTTATTAACCGTACTTGTAATATTTAAAAAATAATTGTTAACTGGCTAATTTATTGGGTTGTTGGTAAATTCTATAGAGGACTGGATGTATACTAACCAACTTGTAACATTTTAAAGAAGTTAATGATTTACTAATTTATTGAAATATTGTCAAATTCATCATAGTTAGTAGCTTACTAACTACGCAGGTAAAATTTGAAATTAATTGGTAACTTACTAACATTCTAATAATTTAGTGACTCATCCAGTACGGCTTGTAAGGAGGTTTGGTTGGCCTTCACATTCTGACTGGCTTCCTCAATAGAGCGATTGGGATGTGGGTAAACTTTTTCCCGAGATAGTTAGAGAATTGATTGCCTCAATATTCCGTCGATTAGTCTCTACTCCGGTGAGAAAACCGCCCAGAAAGTCTTCACATTTCCTTTTGAAGCTCCGGAGGCATCATAGAACAGCTGTCGCCTTTGCACAATTCACCCAACAAGTTGCTGAGCCTTGAAAGAATCGGTGGGTGACTTCCCATCATTGAGGAACCACCACAAGAAAGGTCAAGGAACTCAAGCCACTTAGCCTTCACTGCTTTATCAGTAACTTCGTGAGCAAATGATGCTTCGGGAGTCAAGCTTGGGGAATCGACAGCAACACGAGTTAAAACTTTTGTAGCTCGTCCTAGTATGGATCTAGCTTTAGAATAAGAACCTGGAGAACCCTCAGCCTTGACTTGATCCGATGGTTGAGCCGAATCAGGAAATTGATTTGGAAAGGAAGATGGAATCGGTGGGAGAGTTTCTGCAGAACCTAATGAAATCGGGTACATCTGCATTCAGCAAGGCAAGCAAACTATAATCAGAAATAGTAAAGTAGAGCGAGAAAGTGACATCGAAGCAACATACACACGGGAGAAATGGAAATGCTATGTGCCAACCTTTTTATTTTGTGGCTCTTCATCGCTCTCCTCTGAACTATCATCCTCAGTGTCGCTTTCATCAACATCCATCTTTACCTGCAGCACCAAGCACCAACCGCTCAGCCTCAGTGGTAGCGCACTGACATCAATCAACTCTTTAGTTGACGATACACAATCTGTTTGTTGTTTGTTTTTCTTATTCTTGTCGATTCAAAGAGCATTGACAGAGTCAACACCCTTTCCGACCAGCTTGTTATCAGCATCATAGTAAGAGAAATGTCAGAACTTATCGACCCGTAATTAATAATTTTGTATCGTAGCCAACTGCCTTCCACCATGGATGGAACATGATTAATTCATATAAACTTCATTACACCCCCATTGACGGTAACACCCATTTCCCCTTCATAAAAAAGAAAACCCACCCTAAAACCAAAAGAAAATAACAATAAACAAAGAAGCCCAAGTGAAAGACAGAAGAGAGGAAAAGATACAGCATAACTCTAGGTCTGACATTGTAACCCAATTGTACATCACGCAATGTAAAGACACAATAAACCTGTTGGGTCTGCTTTGTTAGAGCTGTCGCATGTGGCCTCTTAGCAGAAGCATCCATAGGGTTCTTCATAGGTGGGCCCTGTAAAATACGAAATAAGAAGAGGAAGAAGGAAAAAAAGAACAAGTTTAAGAAGGCATCCAATTGCAAAAGGCCACACTACAATAAATTGTACTTGCACAATACAAAGAAGCTTGCAAGCATCTAGCAGAAAACAAACTGATGCAGACTCCATAAGAAAAAAACAGTGGCAACCATCGCTAATCGAACTCAATTGCTTTTCGCAGATATTTATCACGAGACAATTATCAACAAAAGCGAACATGTAAGACTAAAATCGTGTGTCCAAAAGGATATCAGAAAGGTACAGCAAAAAATGAACACAAGAAAATATCCACCGCAAACAACTGATTGGATACATCAGGTGCAATATAAGCCAATACAAAATCAAATCTGTAGATCAATGCAATCCGTTGCACATCTACACATATGCATGCAAAACCAACTGTAGTGACAGATGCAATATTGGGCAGCATCTACGGAATCACTAAAATATGAGATATCATGTTAGCAAACTGACATTCAAGGTCATTGCCCAAACCAAAATTTCGGAACTAAGCCACTCACATCATCATCCGAACAGCTGTCTAACTCATTTTCAACGACTTTTCTAAGAAAAAACTTTGCAGATCCATTCTCTCTTGATTCGTTTTTTGATGCACTATTAACTGGTTTTTCAACACTGTTCTTGGCAACAACTTCCTGCATCAAGCACAAAATTAAGTCATTTGCACACGAATGCCCTCAAATACACAACCATGGTAAGATTGAGAAAGGACAGAGACCGGACCTCTTCCTCTAATTCACTATCCGAGGAACCTCGAAGACCAACCGTCAGTTCAAATGCAGATTACATCAACCTCACTCCAATCAAAATCATAACACATGTTTTAGACATCCAGCAATCTACTGTAACATCAAGTAAGACATTCTCCATCGCATAAACCGCCAGGATCAAGTTCCGAGTAACAATGAGAGAATCTATACATAGCAATTCGTCAGATGTAATGGAGACGGATTACCCCAATTAAGCATGTTACCAATATCAAGAAATGAATGGCAAAGCCTGGAAAGCCCGGAATAGGCTTCACAGTGTCGTTCCTGTCCTTACGCATGCTACGACAAAATCTTTGCCTTTTACCAAGACCAATATTACCATGTCCACCCTCATCCATTTAAATCCTTTTCTGTTACTCGTGCTTGGAATCATATCCGAAGGAAATGGCATCCAACCTCTTGGTATTCCTTCATCTGGGATCAACATATAGCTCCCCGTTATGCCTTTCTCCTATGGATAATATCTCTTAACCGGCTACCTACTCAGGTATTCCTGTTACAAAATCACAGGATTGTCGATGCATTGTGCGCCTTTTGTGGTTCTAGACCAGACTCAATCAACCACCTCTTTTTTGAAGTGCACTTCTACCAGTAGATTGGCTTCTCTTTGGGCAACAAAATGCAGCCTACCTTGGCACAACCGTCCCTGGCAAGAACATATTATTTGGGCAATGAAAGTTTGCGGAGGATCCTCGTTTGCCCACCTTATAGCTAGATTTTCCTTTGGTGCATTATGCCACATTATTTGGACCGAAAGGAACAACGCCATCTTCAGGAACAAGAGCGTCTTTATCCCTGGCATGCGTAAGCACCTCATCAAACTAGTGAAAGACAAAGCTATTTCCATGGGGAGAGTTGAGGACACATATAGAAATCGCATTGTTCAGAGAAAGTGGGACCTTCCCCCTTCTATCTTTGATTAGTATAGGTGCTAGCTGTTCCGGTGTTCCTTAGTGCGGATATCTGGGTGATGGGCCTTTCTCCTTCAAACTTCGGATTGGTTTAGCTGCCCTTGTTTTTCTTTTTCTTTCTTTTGCTTGTTTTTTAGCCAGCATGTGGCTTGTTGTATAGTTCCTGCTGAACCTTTCTTGACCTTGTCTGGATAGTTCTATGTCCTAATAAGGTCAAGAGTTGGTTTAGGCTTAGGTTGTTTTTGGTATTTTGAAAAGTAATATATATACTTACCTTACCAAAAAAAATATATATATTACCATGTCCACTATTGGCAATGAGGACCAGAAAACCCGACTTATACAGCAGACCCATCGAAGCTTCAAATAGATGCCTACAATGGACCCCGATAGGACCAATTCTAAGCAAGACCCTTGCCCAGCCCTTTCCGGGCATTGCTGGTGGCGGTGGTGGCGGCAAACCGATGAATAATAAAGAAAGAAGAAAAAGGAAAAATGGAAAAATGGAAAAATTTCAGAAAAAGGTAAAGGGACGAAAATTGACCATCAGGAAAGTCGCGCTCTCCTTTGAAACCGATATAACCACTTTAGGTCCTTATACGAAACAAGATTCACTTTAGTTCCTTATTTGAGAAATAAGGATACTCGTGCTCTTATTTGAAATAACATCCATTTTAAGCCCTTATTTGAGAATATGTTCAGGTTTTTATTTGAAATTTTCTCAAAAAAAAAATTTCAGCTATTAAAGTAAGGGTGTTGGCGAAAACGTATATTCTGATAATAAACATTTAACAGAAAAATTACCGAAACAGTAGGGTTTGGCAAAAACCCTAGTTGTTAAATAGAAGTTTGTACGCGAATTCATGGAATTCTTTAGGAAAATTTCGAGATTGAAATTCTCGTTAGAACATGCTTTACTTTATAATAGAATATTTCAAATAATTTTGAGATTTTCGAGATCGAAATCATTGTTAGTGGGGAGTACAAGACTCTTCGTTGATCAATGAATTAAAGGCAATGATGGGCTCACTAATTTTAGCTTATAAAAATGGTTTTTGATGAAGTGCCAAGTTGTAAGTATCCTTTGAAATGAGTGGATCATATTCTACCCCAAATAAAAATTTGACGTATTATTTAATAAATTAATTTGGTAAATCCATCTTAATATACTGCATCTTTTCTATGGCCAGCGATCTTCGTATACTCAGCAAAGATTAATGTTGAAAAAGTTCACTTCGACATGAAGAGATTGTTGCACACGCTTTCAAAAAAAGAATTAATAACAAGTACTAGGGTAAGAAAAATACGCATGAGATACAAAGAATGAAGAAAAATAAAATAGGCAAAGAGAATGACAAGAAAAATGAAAATAATAGCAAACAGGTGGGGATGAAAAATAAGCATTTCCCGTAGGTAAATTCATTATCTTTTCTTTCCTCCGACTTAGAGATTGCATTTGATAAGCACAATTAATTTCCCATTTTTTTTTTGGCCGTACACAATTCATTTCCTCCAACAATGTAAATTCATGGATCGAAATTATGTGGAGCAAACAAATAAATTGTACTCTTTTAAGGCAACGGGACGATCCTTTTATTTTGCCAGTGATCTAATTACAAATTACATCCACATAAAAAGTACAAACTTTGTTCTCTCGCGCCACCATATTCTTCTAGAAGAGAATATGAATTTTCAGTTCGATCGAGGATGTATTTCTTTTCGACGAAAATAGAAAATGCAAAAATTTCGATGGTTTCTATCGCTTAAGAAAAATGTGTGACAAAAACTTTTTCCTTCTCAATAATAATAGTGCTTGGAAATAGATTATTGTTATTGATGAAACATTTTTGTTAATTCATTTTCATAGAGGATATAAAAGATTAAAGTTACGAAAATCTTTACCAAAATTTTGAATTTTCTGAAAACAAACACAGCCGAATGTCACTCGTATACACAAATTATCTTGTTTGTGTATATCAAGTGAAAACCACCCATAGGTACCAGATTTCAACACACGACCAATTTTAATTACTCATTGCCACATCTAATCAAACTCTCGCAATCTAAAACACTAATTTGTCACCACTGTGCTCTCTATACCATAGTTGTTGCTGCCGCTCTTTTTCGGCTGGGTCTCTGTCGTTGACCCCCTCCATAGTCGATACATCGTTAGTGATCTGCCCTAGAAATCAATCAAGGTTGATACTCTAATATTAGTTGTGGATTAGGTTATGATGGGAAATTGACCTTCACTATACTTAGGTAGTCATAATGTTTTGCTAAAACTGTTTATGACTTGTGGGCAAAAAAAGGGTTTTGAGCACATTGCTAATGTTTAGTGAACCTACAGGATCGCACATATTAGAGAACTAAGTTAATATTTTTTTGTCTTGGGATTCACTTACAATAAGAAGTAGATTTTAATTTATTCTCTATTTAATTTATCTACGTGGTCGTGCACATTATAAGATAACGATTAAACGTCACGATTGAAGGTAGACAGTTTGGCAGGTCCAAATCGCCCAGCCCCACTTCTTTTAATTCTCATAAATAATGAGGCTATATATATATAGTGTGGGTGACAAAAAAACCCTAAGAGAGAGAAAAAACGCCTCCAAGAGAATACGAAGAGAATTGTTCTCTATTCAGAGATCTTTGAGAGAGTCTCGAAGATCAAAGGCGATCAGGAAAAAGAAGTCCAAGATCTTTAGCTAGCATTTGGATCGTTGGAGACTTCCGTTCGTGTGTGTGGATACGGTAGAGGCGCAACACTTGGGGCGCTAATCCAGATACAATCGATTGTCAATTTACTTTCGATCTACAAAAGGTACGTGTCGAACTTCTGTTTAGATTTCAATATATGTGTTAAATATGTCTTGAATTTTATGTACTCGGTCCGGTCCATGATCCGACCCGACATATTTTTGTGCGACCCGAAAAGTGGAAAGGAAATTGAGATTTGGTTCGCGACGCGAAGGGTTGGGCCGATAGGCACCGCAGCAAGTTCGGAAGCCCTATTTTGCACCGCGGCTAGGTTTTCTTATTGATACACAGAGAGTTTTGTTTTCAGAGAGTTTTGGTGAGCCGTGAGGTTTTGTCGTTGTTTCGACTTCTGAAATTTTGTACTCTCTTTGATTATAGTGGAATTTTGTCGTGCCTCGCCCGTGGACGTAGATCACTTCGTGATCGAACCACGTAAATTTCCGGTGTTCTGTCTTTGCTTTTCCGCATCCGTTTCCAACAATATGTATGGATCTTGTATAGGTTTCGATTTATCGAATCCGCTGCGTTTTAGCACTAGAGGAACCCCACAGACACCACCGCATCGCACGACCCTTCTCGGGTTTCTCTCTATGCCTGTCCACAGTCGAGTTCTCGGCAAGCTCAACACTCCTCCATGCGGTTGACATCTCGACAAACTTGTTGGCCACGGGCGGCAGAGCCTCCACATCTAGAGGCTCGAAAAGCTATCTCGCCCAAATTTGGCTTGTGTATGATCGATACGCCGGGCGCTGATGTGGTGGAGAATCGCCCACTGTGGATGCCGAAGGCACAACCTCGCGGGCCGTGAAACAAAGGGTTAGATTGCATTAGGTTGAGAAATTCTTGACTCAAAGGTGCATTTGCTAAAAGCAAATGGTGATTGGTACGTAGTTGGTGTATTTTTGCAAACTAGCTTTGAATTTAGAAAAATAAAAAAAAAAAAAAAAGAGGGAAAAACAGAGGGTGAAGCAAATGAACAGATTTGGTGAGGCAAATCGCTCCATCTCTCCATTGTCTCCATGGTGGAATCATGAATTTTTATGTTTCTCCAACATTACTCTTATGCTCCCTTCTTCGTAGACACCAGACATAGCCCCGTCCTTCTGCTTTCCCGAATCTATTTTTCATTTCGTTATCGTTTTTCCTTAAAAAGTTACTTATGATTCTCATGATAAAAAGCATGCACTTCTGTAGATATAGAATATACCAGCAGCATTTCAAGAAAGGAATAAAAGATCACGAGTTGAAGGTGCTCGTGTATTCAAGCTGAATCGAGTTTCCCGAAGTCGAGGAACAATCGCGGGATCCGAACCTGACAAAGAAGGTCCCAAACCATTTTTTAAGTAAGCTCCTAACATTACGAGGCTAACCATTGCGGTGGTGTTCGCTTTTGATGTATTACTATTCTAAGACAATGCAATTGTGACCTGCCTCTATTGGATAGGACCTCGCGAGTTGGGACAAGCGTAAGTCCTCGTTTAATTTTACCCTTTCGGTGTTTGTACTGTGTTGATCACATGCTTTATAATAGTTGGGTAATCTGCAAGTCATGTGTAACGTTTAATTGTTTGCAATTGAGGTAATTCAACATAGCGGGCCAAATTTTCTAAAAAAGTCCGGAATTGTACACTTCAAATAGAAAAATTACAATCAGGATCTGTTTAGTAACATTTCTGTTTCTTTATTTTGTTCTTCGAACAGAAAAAGAACAGAAATCTGTTTAAAAAAAAAATTATTTTTTTTATTTCTGGAACAAAAAGTACTCCCGAAATAGATTTGGAAGAAACAAAGAAAAAAAAATCTGCTTCTTGTTTCTGAAAAAAAAAAAAAAAAACGATATTTTTCTGAACCCTATCTCTTTCTCACTTCTTCGCCTTTCCAACTCAGTGCTCTTCCGCCTAGCTCACCACCTCCAAAGCATTGCCTCTGTCCTGCCGTCCCTCTGCGGTGGCGTCGCCTCCGTCCAGTTAGTTCTCTTGGTTTTGTGTTGCCTCCGTCCGGTCGCCTCTCTCCGGTGTTGTCGCCTCCGTCTCGTCTTCTCTCTTGGTGGCGTTACCTTTGTCGCCTCTTGTCCAGTCAGATCTACACACAACTCGCCTTGCCCGATCGCATCAATTCGGTCGCCCTGTCCAGTCGTGTCGCCTCTCTTTGGTCATCTCTCCAGTCGCCCTTTCTTGGCTCGACTATCGATTGCTCAATCGTGCTCGCCTTTCTCTTGGTTGCTTCTCTTAGTGAATCCAGGTTTTCACTTGATTCCTTGTGGTGGTACATTCTTTAGTTGTGATTCTCACTTCTTGAAGTTGAATGGCTGCATTCTGCATATGGATTTGCTCTGATTGTTTGTAAATTTGAAACCGTGGCGTCAATTGATGCTGTAGCATTGATTACATTATGCTATGAATCTCATGTCAAGCTTTAACTGTGGTTCAAGTTTGGAAGCTTCCGCACATTCTTAGGCAATTTCATGAAACAAACATCAATTAGTTGGAGTTATCGACCAACTGCTCTTTGTCCACAGCAGCTTCCAAGTTCTCTTCTTAGTCTGGCTTTGTCAGCGGTTCTTCTGTCAACAGCAAGTACAACAGTTGATAGTAAATTAGTTTCGTTAAGTAGATAATAGGTATATATTGGAGCGGTTGGATAGAAAAGAAGAAAAAAAAGGTTAGAAACAGGGAAGCTGTTCTCTTCGTTCTTTCTTATTTTTTGTGTCTTTACATGCTCCTTAACGTACAAAATCTGCAGAGGATACTCTGCACAGGCTTCATTGCAAGATTCCTCCTGTAAATTCTGTCGAATTCCATTGCAACTCATTCTTTTCCTTTTATATTTACATGGGATAAAGAGTTAAATTTGTCATGTTGACGTATATACTTGCCAGTTAGTAAAACCTCGTTACTCTAGTTCTCCTCTGGTAATGCCCGGAAAACGCTCCGATATGAAGTAGTGAGATGTGTCTCGATCAACCCCCGGTTCATCAGCGGCCAAATTTCTCGCCGGAGGGCGAGCGCGGGACTTCCGTATGCTATTTCCACGCCCGAGAAAGGTACATTCTTCGTCCAAAAATTTCGGGTCCACAATTTAGTAAACCCACGCACAGACTCGAATTTTTCGCACGAAAGGCACGCACAAACACACATACTATATGATCCGTCGGTCTCAAACTCAAGACATATGCGAATACATTGTTGATCCCACCGATCACGCGCATTTGGATCAAATTTGATAATTTTCGGACAAAAAAAAATGCCCCTTTCTCAGGTGCGAAAATAGCCCGTAAAGGTCGCCTAATTTGGCCATCGACAAGCCCAGGGGTTGATTTCAACACATTTCACGATCTGAGACAAAATCCACTTCAGGGTGTTTTCGAAAATTTCCCCTTTAATCCGAGTCAAAAGAAAAGAAAATACACCACTCTAGGAGCCCTTTGATTTCTCTATCTTGTAATCGCCAAAAACATGGGAAACAGACTGACCGAACTGACCAAAACTGTATGCGTCCGCTAAAATGAGCGCAATAAATATGGCCCCACGAGCTTCCCCGCTCTTCGTTTCGCGAGTCGAACAAAATGACACCCAAAGTTGCAACTACATATATATACATCGACTCCTATGCACCAAATCCCCGCTTATTGTTCAACCGAACGAAAATAGACAACTTGGAAATCCTCTGCATGGAGAATTGCCACTCAAAATTGGCCAAGATAGAGAAATGGACAGATGGCCTTTACAATTCATTCCAGGTCTTCAAAGGAACTTCTGAAACCGATCGGGTGGTCAACTTAGAGACCAGCAGCTACGTTTTGCCTGATCAAGTTCTGGACATGCTGCAACTTCTCTGTAGTTCTCCAAGATTTTTGCTTTGTTCTCTCCCCGACAACGTAGACAATGTGCTTTCACCAATGTTCGCAAGTTAGTTCATGAATGCTTGACCATTTTCTCACTGCTCTGTCAATGGAGGAATCAAAGAGGATATTCTGAATGGCAAATGGAGATGTACTCCACAAATTGTGAGTGTGGCCATCTAAGACCTCCCAAAGGGCTTCAATCGATCAGTCACCGGTGCCTTCATACCAATTGGAGAGATAGCCGAGCTCAAAGTTCAGGTCAGTTTCACCCTGATCAGTGGAATGTCTTGGGTGAATGTGAGGTTGCAATTGAGAAGACGACCAGTAAGGCAAATGACTGGACACAGAAGTTGTGGATTTTACGGGGATCTAAAGATTCTTGCAGTTTCAACAGAGGCAAAGCTTTGCTCAAAATTTTCAGTGAATAGCATAAGATCAACAACTGTGTTCTCTTTCTTTACCAAAAAAAAAAAAAACAACTGTGTTCTCCAAAATTGTCCATTGGGAAGAACTGCACATCCAAGCTCATTTTTTTCAGAACGGTTTTCGATCATAAACACCGGAGGCATAAGACTTGGATTCATTGTATGCGTATCACCAATTGCTAAGCTGATACATTTCCGAATAACACTAGATCGCTGAGATACAAGGTCTTTGTAGCTGAAAGGTAATCCGGTTGGTCCATCCAGGGGAGTAGATGAGGCATGGGTGAGGACGATAATGGCATTATGCCATATTACTGAACCAAGAGAATTGGTGATAGACCGCAGAAGTGGCAGATCAATAAGATCACTCATTGGGCAATCCAGACGGTCGGCATACATAACAAGATCAGGCGGAAATCTTTTAGCGAACTTCTTTATAGACATCAATATTCTCTGGTTGAGAGATTGATCGGTACCAGAAGATCGAAGACCTAGTGTATCAATAAACCTAAATTTGACACCATCCTTAATTCCGAGAACCTCTT
The DNA here is from genome assembly GCA_024733475.1 of Syzygium grande. Taxonomy (NCBI): domain Eukaryota; kingdom Viridiplantae; phylum Streptophyta; class Magnoliopsida; order Myrtales; family Myrtaceae; genus Syzygium; species Syzygium grande. Next base: position 14,612,157 of record JAMXDD010000007.1, on the reverse strand, counting down.
TCACAGTAAAAGTCGCGGGCTCAAATGCATTGACCACAGCTTTCTTTTCTCCCAAAACGGTATTAATGGTCGCACTCTTTCCCACACCTGTTTTTCCGATGACCAGGATGTTCAATGACAAGTCCATACTACCACCCTCAGCTTCAAGCTGCACTGCCAACTTTTTGGCTGATTGGAGGCAAAATGCTTGACTAGAGTGGCTGCCTATGGTTAGGGCAAGACGGTACAATGCCTGTGTAGCTATGGAATTTTCAGGAGAATAGCCTAGTCTATGGACAAGTCTTAAGAGTTTTACCTTTAACAGATGCACATCCTCAAGGCGCCTCTTTTCCTCTTTGCTAAGATTCTCCTCTGATTCAGTACAAGAAGGTGCTTTGAGAAGATCTCCCAAGATGTCCAAGTCAACTAACAAATTCTGTCCCCCATAAACAAAGGAACCCTCTTCTTTGCTTGATTCAGAGACAATATGGCCATCATACGTTGCTGGATAAACTTGAGAATTCGCTGGATTCGAGAGAATACAGGATGCGAATTCGTCTTCTAGATCACCCATTACCAGTTGAGCGGTTTCAGAGCTACCATATGTCAAACTGTCGACCCCTTCATCGTCAAGCAAGCTCTTTGCACCTCCTCTTGTTTTATCTAACGCTTCATCCTCCACATCTCTTCCTTCTAACTCTGGTTCATGATCTGAAGGGGAAACTGCAAACACAGAGTTAAGGAGATTCCTAGGATCACGCAATGCCTCATCCGATGAACTCATTTCACTAGCCTCCTCACTTGCATTGGTACCGTTCTTGTAATAAGTATAGTCTAAGTGCTTAACTTCCCCCGCAACTTTAGGGCACTCCAAAAGTATCTGCAAATGAGGTGTCTCATCATTCAATCGGTCTTCAAGAGTGAGACCTGTATCATAAATAGCAACTTTCCTCGCCCCAGGTTCTTCAACTGCACATGTAAAGCTTGGCTTCACAATTTTGCACCAACTGAAATATAATTCCTCGAAATTCAATTGCATTAGCCCGGAAGCCGTATTTGTTTCACATTTTTCGGCAAAATCAATATCACTCAATTTTCCATTCTTCAGCTCCCAAACCCTCTCATCATTTGATCGATGGCTATCTGCACCCTCAGTTCTACCTTCACTACTTAAATGTTTGAAATTCGCTAGCATTTGGGAGCTCTGCTCCATGAAACTTCCTTCCTCACCCTTCAGAGGCATAACTCGTGCATGCCCCATAGAAGCAAGGTCACCTTTCTCACTTATATACTCACCAGAAGGGCTATGCATCTCAATCCCATCCCCAACGAACAAACTTGTCTCACCCTCATCTCTCTCCTCTTCATCCACCACCACCCTAATCCTAGGTGCACTCCCCACCATCTCAGACTCGTCGAAACCCGGAACTCGCACAGCTCTCACGATCGCCTCATCCCCACTTTCTTCAATGGCCATCAAGCCCTCCTCATCCTCAAAATCTATGGACAATGTCAGAAGCGTGTATTGGGAGAATTGACTAACCTGTTCTATGCACTCCAAATAAAAATTTTCAGAATCGTACATTGAATCTTGAATCACCAGCAAAGCGATGAACAATTCTACTACACGTTGGTCCGAATACAATCACAAGAAAAGTATTATTGTTCCACAGCGTTAATGCCGATTGTCTTTTGAAAGTAAAAACGGAATCCTAATGCGTCGAGAGAGAGAGAATTCTGAATTTCTCTTGTATTGTTGCTCATCCACGAAGAAGTTATCTTAACTTCTATTAAGAAACTCTCATCGTACCTCTTCAAAAGGTGTCTCTCGGACACACCTCTTATTAGAGCAAATGGTGTCCCTTAGACACACACACATCATGGGCGAACCGTGAAATTTACATCTCCCACAAGACATGATGATCTTGATGATGCTCTATCAAGAATATAAGGTATTCAACATTCATCTACCTTAGAAACAATTCATACTAGCAAGAAAGTCGTGCGACCAGTGAGTACACCTGCACTTGGGGAGCTCTTATTACGCACCTATTAGGGACAACATAATGGGTACAACCAAAAAAAAAAAACAATTAATGTCTCACAGTGCCCCAGACATATTTTTTTACATCGGTCCAAATATACCTATCCCTTAAAAGGCTATACTTGACTTTTAAAAAAAAAAAATCATGTATTTACAATTATTTCCGAAAAGCCATTGAAGGTGAAATAATTGGTCGACCCAATAAACACATGTGATTGATGTAAAACAACAATAATCTTCCTTCGCACTCATGTCTCTCTCCATTTCGAACAACTGCTTTCCTAGACACATCCCATAAAGCCATATCTATTCATGACCGCTGGTAACATGCTAAAGTAGCAACATTGATCTTCTATTTCGAGAACATAGTCAGAAGTAACATAGGGCACAAAGTAAGGTAAATTATAAATTACCTTAAGGACTCACACGATGAATAAATAGGGATAATTGTACTCATCTCTCTTATTGGTCAAATAAAGCACATGTAGTATGAATTACATGCTATAGTGGATTTCTCTTTTTTATAAGCGCGTATGTCATTTATTAATCATATCCACTATACGAATCTTAGCCTAAACATAGTCACATGCTTCTCACGTACTCATGTTTAGCCCGAGTGCTATATCAGCTCGCTTTCCACAGCGCCCAATTCAAGACTCGATTCAGCTACCCAGGGCATACATGATTGTGGGACTATCATGTTCGGTCTTATTACATACTAATAATGAGACCTCATCTTGATTCCGATTAAGGCGACATTAAATCGTTTTATGTACTAGACTGCTCTTCCAGCATTTATAGTACATGTCGCCTCATCTCAACCCGTTTACTATAGCGTTTAAGGTGATTGCTCATGTGAGTGAGCCAATCATTGCCCTGGTGACATACCTTTTAAAACAATATGTGTGTGTTTGTGCTAGTCTCGTAACATTGTACTAATTGATAAAACATCAATTCATTAATAAACAAGTATAATATATACACACATAATCCAGTGATCCTCAACAATATTACATATCATAATCACATTTTACGTAATCCTACAGACATCCTGTGGGTCAAGAACACGTCTCTTGGAACAGCCTTCGTAAATGGATTAGCAACCATCCCTGTTGGTTGAAATATATTGCGAGGACTACTTCCTTCAAGCGCTATTATATATCTCTGATGAAGTTATTCTTTATGTCAATGTACTTTGTCCTACCATGGTACTTAGGATCTTTTACATAGGCAATGGCTGCTTGACTATCGCAATATATTGTCCTTTGGTCTTGGAATATCGGTGACAATGGCTAAATTTTCCAAGAAACGTTTTAGCCATATCGCTTCTTGCACCGCAGCAGTAACATGCAATAAATTTGTCTCCATTGTAGATAAAGCTATACATGTTTTTTTTTTTTTGGTAAGGTAAGTATATGTATAACTTTTCAAACACCAAGTACAACCTAAGCCCAAACCAGCTCAAGACCATATTAGGACATAATAATGTCCGGACAAGGTCCAGAGGGTTCAGCAGGAACTATACAACAAGCCAAAAAGCGGCGGATGAAACAACCCAAACCAAAAGGCCGAGCTAGCCAAAACAACCGAGAGGTAGGCCTCCGTCCAAAACTCCATAAGCCCGCGATAATTGCAATAGCTGAAGGTTGGGTGCCGGACACCCTACTCCGGACAACTATTGTGGGGTCCCCAGTGTAGCGGGGGAGCAGCACTAGTGGAAGATAGGCGGCGGAAGGTCCCACTTTCTCTGTATCGGCCCGGTTCCTATATGTCCTCGATCGCCCCATAGAGACGACCTTGTCCTTGACGGCTTTAAGAAGGTGCTTTCGCATACTGGGGATAAAAACAGTCTTGTTCACGAAGTTCGCATTATTCCTTTCGGTCCAAATGATGTGACATAAGGCCCCAAAAGAAAATCGAGATATGCGGTGTGCAAAAGAGGAGCCTCTACATACTTGCATCGCCCATAATATGTGTTCTTGCCATAGGCGATTGCGCCAAGGTAGGCTGCATTTTGTCGCCCAAAGAGACGCCTAATCTGCTGGTGGAGGTACATTCAAAGAAAAGATGGTTGATTGAGTCTCGGAGTAGACCCACGGACGCGCGACAAGGCATCTTCAATCCTCGTGATTACGCAAAAGGAATACCCGAGTAGGTAGTCGGTTAAGAGAGATTAACCATAGAAGAAAAGCATGCCGTGGAGCTATGTGTGTCCCTGGATGAAGGAATGCCACGGACCTGGGTGCCATCTTCTTCAGATATGATTCCAAGCACGACTAACAGAGAAGGTTTGAGATGGATGAGGTGTCCAAACCAAGTGGTCCATCGTACTATCCATAAAGCGCGGAGGGCTAACCATCCAGCCCATGATAGTGGTCAGCGCATAAGAAGGTTGCCAAGAGCCTTCATAGAAGGATCGAAACTGTAGCCTCCCGAGGAATCCGCGATTGATAGATCTCGGAATTAGCAAAAAGAAGGTAAAGCGGTCCCCTAATGTGCCACGAATCAAACCAGAAAGAGGCAGATCGTCCATTTCCAATGTTCCATCGGAACATAGTATGGGCACAAGCACGCATATCAAGTATCTTCTTCCATGTCCATGAGCAGATAGTAGGTTTGGACACAACCCATAAGTTTGACTTCTTTAAGAAAGTAGAATGTACCCATTTGCACCACAATGACTCTTTGTCAGTGAAGAGAAGCCAAATGTGCTTTAAAAGCATAGCATTGTTGTATTCCACAAGTCTTCGGATGCCTAAACCGCCTTCCTCTTTGGGTAGGCAAACAGCATTCCATGCAACCTTAGCTCCGCCAATTCCAAGGTCAGGACCTTTCCAGAGGAAACCGCCGCAGATGGCCTCAATGCTATGCAATACATTGTTTTGGGTAAGGAGAAGATGGTGGCCCAGTAAACTTGGATAGAATGCAATACCGATTTTATAAGCTGTAGTCGACCAGCAAAAGAAAGAAAGCGCTGGGACCATGACCGAGCTCGAGCAGTGATCGAGTCAATCAACACTTTACAGTCCATCTTACGCAGTCTAGTTGAAATAATAGGTACTCCTAGGTACCGGAATGGTAGTGTACCCCGCTGGAACCCTAGGCATTGAGTTAACTGGTCCTGTAGCCCCTGGGTCCCTCCTGAGATGAAAATATTGCTTTTTGTCTTGTTCGGGTTTAAGCCAGACCAGTCAGAGAACAAGAGGAGAGAATCCTTTATTATTTCAACTGACTTCATGTGGCCTTCAGAGAAAAGCAGTACATCATCCGCGAAGAAGAGGTGTGAAAGCCGGATCTTCTTGCATCGCCAGAACCAATGAAAATCGGGTATATTAGTTTTAACTTTGAGGATGCCCGAAAAAATCTCCATGACCAGAATAAAGAGGTAGGGCGAAAGAGGGTCTCCTTGGCGGATGCCTCTAGAGCTCCCAAAATACCCATGCAATTCCCCATTTATAGAGATCGAGAATTTCGGTGTCGAAACACAGGCCATCACCAGCTTGATAAAGGGTGTGGGAAAGTTAAAGGCTATTAGAACTTTTTCTAAGAAGTTCCAATCCACAGTGTCATATGCTTTCTGGAAATCCACTTTAATAGCACATTTGGGAAGATAAGGCCGGTGGTGGAAATCCGCAAATAGCTCTTGGGCTATCAGAATGTTGTCGCTTATCCTTCGTCCTTTAACAAACGCTGATTGGCTAGGGCTAATAAGTGATGGAAGTACTCGCGCAATTCGCCTAGCCAATATCTTGGAGATACACTTGTATAAAGTATTGCAACAAGCAATGGGACGGAATTCGACATAACTGAAGCATTTGGGGTTTTGGGGACTAGAGTCAGAATGGTGTTGTTTAATTCTTTAAGCATACATCCTGATTCAAAGAAGTCTCTTACCGCCCCAAGAGTGGAGGGTCCAATGATTTCCCAGCTAGACTTAAAGAAATCGACATTGTAACCATCCGGTCCAGGAGCTTTGCCCTTGGCTAGGGAGAACAGAGTGGACCGGATTTCCTCATCTGAGACCGGGAGTGATAGAGTGTTCCTCTGATTCTCATCAAGGGTCCGCCCAAGGAAGGCACTCAGCTCGCTAACATCAGGCCTAGTAGGAGCAGGGTCACCATTAAGCAATACCTGGAAGTGATTCACAATATGGACCTTTACCGCCTGGGGGTCAGTAACTAGAGACCCATCTTCAGTTGAGACCGAAAGAAGTCGATTGGTTCCACGCCTTTTGGCAACAAAATGGTGAAAAAAGCGCGTGTTTAGATCTCCTTCCTTAAGCCAACGAACACGGGACTTTTGCCTGAAGAACTCCTCCTCCTGCAATCTCAAGGTGGAGAAGGATTGCGTGAGCTCCACTTCTCTGTCTTGGAGGCTCTGATCAAAGGGGTGTAGCTCCAAAGCAGCCTGAACAGTATAAAGTTCTTCTCTAGTCTGGTCGGTTCTTGCAGAGATGTCAGAAAAAGAATTCCTGTTAAGCTGCTTTAGCTTTTGTTTAAGTATTCGCAGTTTACAACAAATGATATACATAGGTGTGCCGGATAACTGTGAATCCCAAGCTTGCTTGACAAGTTCCAAAAATTTGGGGTGAGATGCCCAAAAATTGAAAAACTTGAATGGCTTCTTGGAATTGGGTGGTGATAGAAGTTTTACCACCATTGGAGAATGATCTGATATCCCAGGAGAGAGGAAGCTGGCTTCCGAGAACGAGAACTGCTGTAACCATAAGTCATTAACAAGAACTCGGTCAATCTTGCGGAGCTTCCGGCTTTCTCCAGATGAATGAGTCCAGGTGTATCTACACCCCACGTATCGAAGATCCTCCAACCCCGCCTGGTTTAGACACTCCCCAAAATCATCAAAGGCCGGGATCCAGGGAGTACTGCTGCCCACTCTGTCAGTTGGGTCTTTGATTGCATTAAAATCCCCCGCAACAATCCAGGGTAAGTCGCAGGAGGAGAGAGAAACAAGGTCAGCCCATAACAGACGCTGTTTCACAAAAAGAGTGTTCACCATACACAATTGTAAAGAGGCAATGTTTATTCGAGAGAAAGGAGTGTAAGTTGAACATGGATGGGCTTGGTCAGAAGAGGAAAGAAAACTAGTTTCCAAAGACATCGTGGTTCTAAAGCTATACATGTTTGTTTCTTGCTATTCCAAGAAATTGCCCTATCATTAAGCAAGAACGCATATCCAGACGCCGATTTACGCTCATCTAGGTCTCTTCTCCAATCAGCATCGTAGTATCCTAATAAACGTAGATCACTCCCTTGATAGCAAAGTCGATAGTCCATAGTGCCTTTCAAGTATCTCATGATCCTCTTAATCGCTTTCCAAAGTAATGGACCAGGATTTGATTGATATCGACTTACTAACCCCACAAAGATGACATATGTCGGGTTGAGTACACATCATAACATACATTAAACTTCCGACAGCACTTGCGTAAGAAACTTGATTATCATTTCTTTCTTTTCTTCTAGAGTCTTAGGACACATCTTAGTACTTAGACCTTCGCCTTGCATGATAGGGGTATCAATGGGATTCTGAAGATTGCATATTGAAGGCGTTCAAGAATCTTCATTATATAAGACTCTTGTGACATAGCGAGGAGTTTCTTTGATCGATCTCTTTCAATCTTAACTCTCGATATATATGCAGCTTCTCCCATGTCCTTCATTTCAAAATTAGAAGACAATCATTCTTTTATGGTTATAACCAAACCCTTGTCATTCCCATAGCAGAATATCGTCCACATAAAGAGATAAAATCATAAATTTATCCTCAGACCGTTTGATATACACACGGTGATCCTCGTCGATCATCGTGAACCCAAAAGAAGTTATGGTTCGATGAAAACGAAAATACCACTATCTAGACGATTGTTTAAGGTCATAAATTGAGCGATAAAGTTTGCAAACTTTATGCTCTTGACCTTCAGCAATGAAACATATCGGTTGTTTCATATAAATTTCTTCATCTAGTTCTCCATTGAGAAATGCTGTCTTTACATCCATTTGATGTAATTCTAGGTCCAAATGTGCAACAATGGCTAGGATAAGGCGTATGGAGGCAAACCTTACAACTGGTGAAAAAGTTTCCTCATAGTCTACACCCTCTTGTCGAGTATAGCCTTTTGCCACAAGACGAGCCTTATATTTTTTAATGGATCCATCCGCCCTTCGCTTAATCTTGAAAATCCATTTGTTTCCAATAGCCTTACGATTGGGTGGCAGATCAACCAAGTCTCGGACATGGTTTGTCCTTATAGACTCAATTTCGCGTCTTCCAAAGCTTTTCCCCATTCTTCTTTGTCCGGAGATCGAGAGTCTCTTGAACTGTTTTAGGCTCTGCATCGTCTTGTGGAGCAATCAATAATGCTTTCCCTTCAATCTCAAATCGGCGATGGGGAATACTTTTACGATTACTTTTACGTAACTGAACTTCTTGAGAATTCAGTTCGCCAGCGATGCTGCACTCCCACTAGGTCTTTTATGTTAAGGTAAATCTGTTTTCCCTCAATAACATTAGTGGGTGTGTTGTCGGGATCTTCCATCTCATGTAATTAGAAGTCCTTATCGATCTCACCTCTACTAGGAAAATCGTTCTCCAAGAACGTGACATCTCGTGACTCCATTTCGGTCATACTTCTATCAGCTTGTTCACCTATGAACACGCCCTTTTGAGTGTTCGGAGTATCTAATAAAGATACACTTCTTCCCTCTAGGGCATAATTTGTCATATTAATGGGAAGAATCGTGAATATATGTTGCACATCCCTAAAGTCGTAGATTACTTAAGTCTGGTTTCCCTGGGTCCACAATTCATAAGGGAGAAAGCAACCGACTTAGAGGGCACACGATTAAGTATATAGGTAGCAATCAATAACGCATCTCCCAATATGAGATAGGGAGATTTGCCTGCGCCATCATAGATCTAATCATTTCCAAAAGGGTTCTATTCCTTCTTTTTGCAACCCCATTTTGTTGCGGAGTATCGGAATAGTCAATTGTCTTACAATTCCCTTTTCATCACAAAGAGCCTTAAATTGCTCGGGATAGATACTTACGTCCACGATCGATTCTCAATGCCTTTATTATTTGGTTCAACTGATTCTCTACCAAAGCTATAAACCGCCTAAAGCAATCCAATGCTTGGACTTATGGGAGATCAGAAAAACATAACCGAAACGCATGAAGTCATCTATAAAAGTGATAAAATATGAGGCTCCATGCCTCGCCCCTCACATTTAAAGGACCACAAATGTCGAATGTATAAGTTGCAATGGAAGTTCAGCTCTGATTCCTTTACCAAATGGTTTTCTAGTTATTTTTCCCGCTAGACAATGTTCACATATGGATAGTTCAATATTAACGACTAACCCCAAAAGGCCTTCTATTGCTAATCGTTTCATTCTTTGTAACCCAATGTGACCCAGTCTAGCATGCCAAGTACTTGCATCAATCTCCACATTACTAGAAGATGAAATTAAAGAAAACAACCATCAACATTAACTTTGTAAACATCATAATCAATGTCTAACAGCATAAAACCATTCAATACATAACCAGAACCGTAATAAACTATTTCCAAACAAAATGTCAACACAATCACCATGAAAATTAAAAACATAACCTAAGCTAAGAAGAACAACTACGAGAGACCAAGTTTCGCGAATATTTAGAGCATAGAGGACATCATGTAGGAATAGGTTTTGACCACTACGAAAGGTTAATTTACATGTGCCGATACCCTTATTTCAACTCTAGAGTTATTTTCAACATATATCCATCTTCTTCCAGGCTGTATCCGACGATACTCTACAAATGCTCCTCGATCTCTAGCTCGTGGTCATTTGCTCCACGAGTCTACAAGTCCACATTGGATGAGAGAAGAAGTAAGCATTACAGTGCTAGAAACGAAAGCATTACTCAAAGTAATGGAATAATGTGGTACCTTTTTCGGTTCGGTGCATTTGTTTAAGTGGCCCAATTTGCCACAATTGTAGCACATCATCTTGGCCTTGTCCTTCTTCCTGCCACGCTTCTTGTGTCGGAAGGTCTTAGCTCTCTTGGGTGCTTGATCAATTTCTTCCCTTTGTTGTTGAATTTATGGTTCCTTTTTGCGCTTAAAGTCTAAAGCTTTGCCCGAACCTGATTCGCAACATAAGCATGGGTAGAGGATTTTGCAACTGCTAGGCACTCATCTTCTAATTCCAAATGACGCTTAATATCGTCAAAAGTGACAATATTCTCATTGTGCATCATATTGATTTTCATATGTTCCCAGCTGTCGGGAAGAGACATTACAATAGCCTGAACTTGCTGTTCGTCGATTTAAGGGATGACCTGCCGACTTCAGCTCCGTATCATGTTTGACATCTCCGAAGATGCTGCCTCATCGATAGATTTGAGCGCTTCGGTATGTGTCAAATTTGATGGTGAGTCTCCTCAACTTAGTGGCAGGCGTGCCCCCAAACTTATCTTTCAAGGCAACCCACATTGCTTGAGCTTTGTCATAACTTTCAAACTCATACATGATATCATCTTGCATATAACTCAACAGCGTGATGCGAGCAATGCTATTTTTCTTTTCCAAACTTGATAAGCTTTTTGATCTCTTTTATGTTGAGCAGAAGTTCCATGCTTAGGTTCATCCATGGTGTGGTTAAGGGTTTCCAAAACCTCTTGCTCCTTAAAGATATATTGAACTTTTCGATTGCTAAATATCATAATTGTCACCATTCAACTTCTCATCTTTATTGAGGTCAGCCACAATGGTCTTGGATGCGAAGCCATAATCACTATCTACTACACATTGACATAATAAACGCAGAATCAATACTAGCACATTTTCCACATAAACACACATTTTAATTTGCAGCAAAGACAAACTAAATTAATGATAATTCAACAAAAGACACCAAAACAAAAGTTCACGATGTTCCCAATCAGCTTCGGCGTACGATTGTTCTACTATCATTAACTTATTTAATTTGTGCAAATTTTAAGTTCTAGGTGAGAATTTCTTCTAATTCTACCAACCTACGAACTCCCACTAGACTAGATAATTCACAAAAAATATCTAAAACAATGATCACATCCTTTCTAGCAATCATATAGCATGGCATGATGTAAATCAACAAATAGAATATTCATGTAACAAATATAATTAACAGCGGAATTCATAGCGAAAGGATCTCCAGCCATTGTTTTAATATGTTCAAAATATAGGAAATTGCAAGCATGTGAAATCATATAGACATGCCATCAATGAATCAAGCTCTACTTAATATAGGAAATTACATGTAAGCCAGCTTTAGTATTTCCAAAACCATAGGGAAATACATGTAAAATGTAACAATATCCCAAAAATACACGTATTTAGGGTTCCGTATGCATTTTCATACATTTAAAAACTTCAAAAATATAAAATAACTATACCATAATGTAGAAAATTTCAATACGAACACAATGGTACCAACCACGGCCCAATCGGACCATCCACGCGCCCCACGCGCCAACTAAGTCTTGCGGCGTGTATGGCGATGCGCCTATTCTTTACGAGCTTCGTCGCCCGACCCTTCATTTTATCTCTTAATTACGCATGCGGAAACGAACACAACAATTCCCGGACAAATAACAAATAGGGATAGTCAGGAAAACAAATCACAACAGCCAAACAATACTATTTTAAATTTTCACTTGATTAACCCCTGAGAGTGTTCTTACAAGCCCACTTCGGGGCGCTACCACAAAAAAGCCAGCAAAAAGTAACAGGCTAAGGGTTAAACTACTCCATCAACAGGCCGAACTCCAAAAACCAGCTTCCAAACACCCCGAATCAAACTGGGTGCGCCTACATGCTAAGGGCCTGGAAAAAAAAAGGTTAACAACAACAAATGAGACAAAGTCTCAATAAGTTAACGGCCTAAGCCCCGCTTAGGAGGCCTACTCGCACGGGGGTCCCTAATCGGCCAACATAACATCAACAGCACATTAATAAACAACCACAGGCATCCTTACCTCGCCTTGATACACGCGTTGATGAAATGCATATGTTACATACTCGAAGCATTTAACGAGATTTTCCATGCATTAATGCAACACAGTCGCGCGTGTCTCGATTATGAGGCAAAACCCGCTTGGGCACGTCCCATACCATGCCTAACAGTTTCTACCCCATAATCAAGCACTATGCATCACACGTATTCCAATTATTACGCCCCCTCGAGGCCACTACACATCAAGCGATCTGCAGCAAGATGGCAGTCTACCGGTATAACCGGCTCCGTCCCGCCCGTCGGTGCACGCTCGTCAAACGATCTACGATGAGCGGCATTCCAATACGGCAACATCAAGCGATCTACAGAAGATGGTATCCGTAAGGAGCATCAAGTCGGCCTCGGGCGCGACAAAACAACGGGGTATCGGTACTCGGATAACCCCGGGCATCCGATAAATCGGTATTGTCAAGCGATCTACAGCAAGACCCCGATAAATCAGGCATCGTCAAGCGATCTACAGCAAGACGGCTCCGACGTGTGACCACACGAGCACACAAGCATTCCGGCCAATTATTATCTTTTCAATTAGCCCATGCGTTCATGAATCGTGCTCATATTAATGCCATACAACAATATCACATGGTCACACATACAACAGTCAATCAATTTTGCATGCTTCGATGTCAAACCCGAATATCAATCACAAAGCATCACTAACATTACTTGGCATAGCAGAATAAAATAATTTAATGCCAAAAACTCATAAACCTTCTTGAAAATTTCCAATCAAAATATATTGTCACGTAAACAATTTAATACGACAATTCGCGGCAAAATCACCAACATTCAAATCGAAAATAATAATTTGAAATTATAAATTTTCTGAAATAATAATAAATAAATTCGGAATTTACTTATTTAATAATGTCCAAGAATAATTCAATTTTCCAAAATGTCAAAACATTTCCTCGAATCAAAATCATTCAAATCATTTTCTAAATACGTCAATTTATACGGGCGAAAATCCAACATTGGCATCATAATTGGCCCTAGAAAATTTTCCGAAAATAATAATATTTAATTTTCGGAAATTAATTATTTAATAATAAAATAATAATATTTAATTCCGAAAATAATAAAATGATATTTAATTCGGAATTAATATATTAACTAATAAAATAATATTTAAAATTCCGAAAATAAATAATTTAATAATAATAAACAATAACAATAAACTAATCAACAATTTATATCCTAAACACCATTAATTAAACACTAATCCATAATTACACATAATCCTAACTAAACAAACTTAAAACTAACCTAAACACTAATTAAACTACCTAAGCAAGTTTAACATCCTAAACGCGGGATTAGGAGTTAACTTACTCGGCTAACGCTGGCGGCGACGCGAGGGCGACGGGCGGCGCGGCGAGGGCGGTCCGCGGTGTCCTCGGGTTGCTCGGCTCGGCTCGCTCGACCGCGAACGGACGAGCTAACGAGTGCGGCGAAGGGGGACTGTGGGTGGCTGATCGGGGCTGGTTCAAAGGGCTGAGCAGGGGCTAATAGTGATGTCCGACAGCGGGGACAACGGTGGCGGGCGGCGGTGGACGGATAGCATTTGGGCGGCGGCGGCACTCGGCCCGCGTTTGGCGAGACACGCCAACGACGGGGTCGAGGACGTGGCCGAGCATGGAGCTACTCGGCCAGAGGAAAGCCGGGATGGCGGTGGGTCGGTGGCGGGGTGAAGCGGCGCTCGCGGTGGCCGCTGCGGGAAGGGCTGGTCGGGCGTGCAATGGAAGAAGCAAGAAGCGAGAATGAAGAAGAAGCCTACGCAAGAAGGAGAAGCAGCGTGCCAAGAAGGAAGAGAAGGGAAAGAAGAAATGAATAAAAAAAAAGAAGGAATGATGGCTTTGGTTGGGAATTGGTGAGAGTCAGAGGGGGAGTGGGTAAGAGTCAAAGGTGTGGGAGGGGTGTCAGCGAGGGAAGGGGGAAAAAAGAGAGGGGAGAGAGGAGAGAGAAGGGGGGTGGTCCACGTGATCATCCCCCAAAATATCTTCTACATGTTTTTTTTTCCTTTTCATTTTGCAAATTTATCTAATTTTTATCCTCAAATTTCCACTTCAAAAATCAACAAATTGGATTGAATTTTCCGGATATTACAATTCTTCCCCCCTTACAGAAATTTCGTCCTCGAAATTTGAATCGACATTTAATTCTTCAAAAAGATAGGGGTACTAGCGCCTCATTATCTCTTCACTTTCCCACGTGACTCCTTCAGTTCCATGATATTGCCACACAACTTTGACAAGAGGTATCATCTTATTTCTTAATACTGCTCCTTCCGATCCTCAATTCTCACGGGTCTTTCCACGAGGCGAAACTCTTGTCATCCAAGTCAATCTCTTCATAGTTCAAAATGTGGGTTGGATCCGGGTCATACTTCCTTAATATAGACATGTGGGATACATTATGTACTTGAGCCAACCTTGGCGGTAATGCTAGGTGATATGCCAGCGTTCCAATTCGCTCCAAGATTCGAGCGGTCCTACATATCTTGGGCTCAACTTGCCTTTCTTGCCAAATCCGACATCCCTCGTATTAGTAATACCTTAAGGAACACATGATCTCAACTCGAAACTCCAATGGTCTACGTCGCCTATCTGCAAAACTTTTCTAGTGACTTTGGGCAGTCCTTAGCCTATTGCGTATCACCCTTACTGTATCAGTTATAACTAATATCAACTTCAATCTGGTCAACTTCCGTTCTCCTACCTTGCTCCAATAAACCAATGTTCCATAAGCCCTTCCATAGAAGACCTTAAATGGGGTCATGTTAATACTTTTCTGAAAATAGTTGTTGTAAACAAATTCCACTAAATGTAACTTCTCATCCCAATTACCCTTGAAATCAATCATATATGCCCGCAACACGTCCTCTAACACTTGACTCACCTGTTCTAACTGTCCATCCATTTGTGGGTGCAGTGCAGTACTGAACTGAAGTTTCATTCCTAGTGCCACTTGGAGACTCTTCCAAAAATTTGAGGTGAAACTTGAGTCTCAATCCGATGTAGTAGTCATAGGCACTCCGTGCAATCGCACTATTCATTTAACATATAAGCCTTTATACTTTTCAAATGTATGGTCCCCTCGACGCGCGTTAGGAAAATGTGCAGATTTAGGCAATTGATCCACTATTATCTAAATAGAATCATGACTACTTGGCGTTCTTGACAATTCTTGTATAAAATCCATAATAACAAGCTCCCATCTCCATTTGGGAATTTCTAAAGGTTTTATCATATCTGCAGACTTATGGCATTCGGTTTTCACTTGCGACACGCCGGGCACTTCAAGGCGTGCTTAGCAATATCAACCTTCATTATACTTCATCAATAATGTTGCTGAAGGTTACGATACACTTTTCGTAATCCTAAGGTGGATACTATATCTTTTCCTAAGTCCTTCCTCTTTGGGCATGCGGAGACGTCCATGAAGCCTTACCATTTCATCATCCGGTACTTGAAAGTCCCGATCCTTCTACCTTCTGCTACTTCTTTGCAAACCTTGGTAATCTCAATATTTGATTGCTGCATTGTTCTAATCCTTTACATAATCTCCGGTTCAATCCTAAGTGCAGCCATCACACTCGTCAGCTCATTCATATCTAGCTTAGACTCAATTTCGATTTTTCTTGAGTAAATTCCATTCCCTATTGATTGAATTCGCCATTGTCATTGAAGATTTCCGACTAAGAACATCCGCCAGCATATTCGCTTGCGTTCCAACCAACAATCTACCTGACCTCCAATGTATTGCATCTATCACATCCCGCATGATCTGAACTTTCAAAAACCATTAATGAATCTATCAAGATCTCTATCATCTAAATTATGACATAACCCAAGGATACCTCTTCCTCCAATTGGGGATTCACGGAATCAGAATATTATATCGATGGCTAAAATACTTCCAATCATAATACTTAGAAAAAGATCAATTTCTTCGAATGTCGAACTCATTATCTCCCAAGCAATTGACTGTATTTGTCTCCATGGAGTTTGATATCGCCTGAGTAAGAACTTATCTTTGATCACTATTTGAAAGATCGACTCTTAGACATGAGTGACTATCATCTTCAAAATTATCAAAATAAGAGGTTGTCCTCAATTCCACATAACTTAACGTGAATATTATTACTTAAATGATCATTACCTAATTGAATAACTTCAGCTCCTCAAATCTCCCAAAGGTAAAAACTTACCTATATTCTATTCAATGTACCCCAAGTTCTAAATCTCGAGAATCATCATTCAACTTATCACTTCTAATATTACAACTTAAGCATCCCTCCATTTTCCTTTAAAAGAGTACAATCATTATCTTGTAATTCCACAAAATTGGTTAAAATCAAGTTGGACCTATAATCATGAGGAACATACCTATCACTTCAACCTATAAACCACAAGTGAATTAACACCACATGTAACAACTCAAGCTTATAACTTCCAAGGTCATTACTTATTATACTAAGTATCTTCATGTGATACCTCAAGACTTTGGATATAGATTCTTTTTTTTTTTTTTTTTTTTTTTTCCAATAGGAGATCGTAGCCTAACTCAATCAATCATAACTTAGTTATTAAAATCATAACTTACTTTCTGTAAATCATATATCGGCCAATTCATCTAGTTCCACCGATAATCAAAACTCCTCCATCTCATTTGAAGACCTTATTTGCGAATAATATCCAAACATCCAAAAGATCGCTACTTACCATCAGAGCTTAAAATTTAAACTTAATACCTCTAAAATACATCATTGTCTTGATGCAACATAACCAATACTAGCATCCTTGGTTCCTCTGCCAAAGAGTCAACTACAGTTACCAAATAGCCTTGGCAACCCTCATCCAACATTCGAGTAACCTTAGGTGATGAAATCAAAGGGATCGATAGTCCTCCTCGATTCTCGATAAACTCAAATCCAATGCTCCCTATAGGTTTAAATTGAACCATCTTACGATAACAATTTACTGCGACTCATTGCTTGGTGAGCCAATCCATCTCAATAATCACACTTAGGTTAAATATCGTCCAAACAATTAAATCTATGCTGTCTTTATGATCACTAACAGATAACTTGCAACTAGCACAACCAACTGCAAACATTATACTATCCTTTAAAGGGGTAGAAATACTATAGACCACTTTCAGTAATTTCAGACTTAACCCCACTAATTCCTCAAATTGCTTAGCCACAAACGAAGGCGTAGATCCAGGATCAAACAAAATATAAGCAGCATGGTTGTGTAATGAGACTATACCTATAATCACGGCAGGCGAGTCTTTCGCCTTCTTCCTCGTGACAGCATAGACCTTTCTTTGTATTTGGGGTCGGTTCAATTGGTCCAGTGGGGCGTTCTTTGCAGGTTGTCCTACCTGCTGCACCGGTCTTTGTGCTCCCACTGCTTGGCATGGACAGTCTCTCACGTGGTGGCCTTGCTGATCACATCCAAGACAAGCTCTCGTCCTCATAGGGCACTAGGTTAATCCGTGGTGCCTTCCACAAGATCGACACGGGCCATTATTATTGTACCTTTGGTTTCCTCACGCCACCTTTCTTATGAGGAGGGACATGGAACTTACTTCCTGTCATTGATCTCTTCCCATACCGGTGTTTGTTCTTATTTGGCACAAACCATGATGTAAACGAGGCTGCCCTCTCAGCCAGGTTCCTCTCAATTAACTGTGTCATCTCATACAACTCATCACAATCCTTCAAATTCAGGGGCACTAACTGATCTTTAATCTCGGCTTTCAGCCTATCCCTAAACCTCATTGCTTTCCAATTCAAAAAATGAATTAGGAACCATAAACAATCCGTCGAAAAACGAGAAATCTAATAACCAAGCATAGGCACATAGGGTTTTCCTAATTTACTATCCCAAAACCCATCGCACCTTATCACTCCAGGTCTCGACCAAACTTGGATCGAGCTGACCTTGCTCTGATACCAATTCGGACGGTGATGTCACGCCCCGAACCCTACGGACACGCGACACCCCGCTATGGTCGTTATGATCACGGCGTCCGGGACTCGTCGCCCGACCCTTCATTTTATCTCTTAATTACGCATGCGGAAACGAACACAACAATTCCCGGACAAATAACAAATAGGGATAGTCAGGAAAACAAATCACAACAGCCAAACAATACTATTTTAAATTTTCACTTGATTAACCCCTGAGAGTGTTCTTACAAGCCCACTTCGGGGCGCTACCACAAAAAAAGCCAGCAAAAAGTAACAGGCTAAGGGTTAAACTACTCCCTCAACAGGCCGAACTCCAAAAACCAGCTTCCAAACACCCCGAATCAAACTGGGTGCGCCTACATGCTAAGGGCCTGGAAAAAAAAAAGGTTAACAACAACAAATGAGACAAAGTCTCAATAAGTTAACGGCCTAAGCCCCGCTTAGGAGGCCTACTCGCACGGGGGTCCCTAATCGGCCAACATAACATCAACAGCACATTAATAAACAACCACAGGCATCCTTACCTCGCCTTGATACACGCGTTGATGAAATGCATATGTCACATACTCGAAGCATTTAACGAGATTTTCCATGCATTAATGCAACGCGGTCGTAGCGTGTCGATTATGAGGGCAAAACCGGCAGAGCGTCCCATACCATGCCCCTATGCGGTTTCTACCCCATAATCAAGCACTATGCATCTTACGTGTTTCAATTATTCGCCCCTCGGGGCCACACATCAAAGCGATCTGCAGCAAGATGGCGGTCTACCGGTATAACGGCTCCATCCGCCCGTCGAACCAGCTTCCCAAATCAAGCGATCGGATGCGGCATTCCAATACGGCAACATCAAGCGATCTACGGTAAGATGGTGGTATCGTAAGGAGCATCAAGTCGACCTCGGGCGCGACAAAACAACAAGTATCGGTACTCGAGATAACCCCGGGCATCGATAAATCGGTATTGTCAAAGCGATCTACAGCAAGACCCCGATAAATCAGGCATCGTCAAAGCGATCTACAAAGGCGGCTCCGGCGTGTGACCACCGCGACACACAAGCATTCCGCCAATTATTATCTTTTCAATTAGCCCATGCGTTCATGAATCGTGCTCATATTAATGCCATACAACAATATCACATGGTCACACATACAACAGTCAATCAATTTTGCATGCTTCGATGTCAAACCCGAATATCAATCACAAAGCATCACTAACATTACTTGGCATAGCAGAATAAAATAATTTAATGCCAAAAACTCATAAACCTTCTTGAAAATTTCCAATCAAAATATATTGTCACGTAAACAATTTAATACGACAATTCGCGGCAAAATCACCAACATTCAAATCGAAAATAATAATTTGAAATTATAAATTTTCCGAAATAATAATAAATAAATTCGGAATTTACTTATTTAATAATGTCCAAGAATAATTCAATTTTCCAAAATGTCAAAACATTTCCTCGAATCAAAATCATTCAAATCATTTTCTAAATACGTCAATTTATACGGCGAAATCCAACATTGGCATCATAATTGGCCCTAGAAAATTTTCCGAAAATAATAATATTTAATTTTCGAAATTAATTATTTAATAATAAAATAATAATATTTAATTCCGAAAATAATAAAATGATATTTAATTCGGAATTAATATATTAACTAATAAAATAATATTTAAAATTCGAAAATAAATAATTTAATAATAATAAACAATAACAATAAACTAATCAACAATTTATATCCTAAACACCATTAATTAAACACTAATCCATAATTACACATAATCCTAACTAAACAAACTTAAAACTAACCTAAACACTAATTAAACTACCCTAAGCAAGTTTAACATCCTAAACGCGGGATTAGGAGTTAACTTACTCGGCTAACGCTGGCGACGACGCGAGGACGACGGCGGCGACGAGGGCGGTCCGCGGTGTCCTCGGGTTGCTCGGCTCGGCTCGACGACCGGCGAACGGACGACGAACGAGTGCGGCGAAGGGGGACTGCTGGGTGGGTGGCTGATCGGGGCTGGTTCAAGGGCTGAGCGGGGGCTAATAGTGATGTCCCGACGAGCGGGGACAACGGTGGCGGGCGACGGTGGACGGATAGCAATGGGCCGGCGAGCGGCACGGCTCGCGCTTGGCCGAGACACGCCAACGACGGGGTCGAGGACGTGGCCGATATGGAGCTACTCGGCCAGAGGAAAGCCGGATGGCGGTGGGTCGGTGGTGGGGGTGAAGCGGCGCTCGGCGGTGGGCTGGTGGGAAGGGCTGGTCGGCGTGCAAACAGAAGAAGCAAGAAGCAGAATGAAGAAGAAGCACACGCACGAAGGAGAAGCAGCGGCCAAGAAGGAAGAGAAGGGAAAGAAGAAATGAAAAAAAAAGAAGGAATGATGGCTTTGGTTGGGAATTGGTGAGAGTCGAGGGGGTGGGTAAGAGTCAAAGGTGTGGGAGGGGTGTCAGCGAGGGAAGGGGGAAAAGAGAGAGGGGGAGAGAGGAGAGAAGGGGGTGGTCCACGTGATCATCCCCAAAATATCTTCTACATTTTTTTTTTCCTTTTCATTTTGCAAATTTATCTAATTTTTATCCTCAAATTTCCACTTCAAAAATCAACAAATTGGATTGAATTTTCCGGATATTACAGACGTATGGGCGCATCCCGTCTTCCGATGACGCTTGACCCACCGTTCTACTCGTCTCGGCCAAGTTCTCTAATTTTGTGCATTGAAAAATTATTTTTTCCATATAAAATTTTGGAAATCATTCGAACAGAGCGAGTGCGCCCGTAGCATTCAAACCCGTTCTTCGTTTCAATTCATATTAAATCAATACATCTGTTAATTCCCGAGCAATGAACATGCAGACAATATGAAGTTCATCATCATGATCTCCATATCAAATAGCATACGGAAAAAATCAATGGGAAAACAAGGCAGAGATCATAACCGAGGCTTTGATACCAATGTTGGAATCGTGTAGTGGGAGAATCGACTAACCTGTTCGATGCACTCCAAACAAAAATTTCCAGAATCGTGACGTTGAATCTTGAATCACCAGCAAATGATGAACAATTTTACTACACGTTGGTCCAAATACAATCACAAGGAAAGTATTCTTGTTCCACAGTGTTAATGCCGATTGTTTTCTAAAAGTAGAACGGAATCCTAATGCGTCGAGAGAGAGAGTTCTGAATTTCTCTTGTATTGTTGTTCATCCACGAAGAAGTTATCTTAACTTCCATTAAGAAACTCTTATCGTACCTCTTCAAAAGGTGTCTCTCAGACATACCTCTTATTAGAGCTGTTAATTTTCATCGGTCCGCCCATGATGTGTGTGTCCAAGGGACACCATTTGCTCTAATAAGAGGTGCGGCCTGAGAGACACCTTTTGAAGAGGTGCGAGGAGAGTTTCTTAAAGGAAGTTAAAATAACTTCTTCGGACAATGAACAAAAACACAAGAGAAATTCAGGACTCTCTCTATGCATTAGGATTTCCGTTTCTACTTTCAGAAGACAATCGGCATTAACGCTTATGGAACAAGAATACTTTTCTTGTGATTGTATTCGGACCAACGTGAAATAGATTCGCTTATCGCTTGCTGGTGATTCAAGATTCAACAAACGATCCTGGAAATTATTTGATTTGGAGTGCATTGAACAAAGTTAGTTGATTCTCCCGATACACGCCCAACATTGGTATCAGAGCCAGGTTATGATCTCAGCCTTGTTTTCCCGCTGATTTTTTTTTTTTTTTTTGCTTGCTATATGATATGGAGATCATGATGATGAACTTTATATCGTCTGCATGTTCATTGCTCGGAATTGCAAGATGAATTGACGAACATGAATTGAAACGAAAAACGGGTTTGAATTATACGCGCCAACCGCTCTATTCGGATGATTTTCAAAAATTTTATATGCAGAAAATAATTTTTTAATATATAAAATAAAGAACTGGCCGAGACGAGCGTAACGATGGGTCGAAGTGCCGCCGAAGACGCCGGACGCGCCCACAAGCACGCCGCCGGCCGCCGCGGTGGGAGCCACGTGCCCAAGGCGCTGGCTCGCGCCAATGCCGCGTCCGACACGCACGCGTGGCCAAACGGCGCGTGCTGACGTCATCGATGACGTCAGCAAAACTGTCGGTAACCGACATGCTGACGTCACTGATGACGTCATCTTGCCGGCCGATCACCACCGACGACCGACCCGAACCAAATCGAAGACCCGACCCGGATTTGACCTGAATTGTGACCTGACCGGGTTGACTCACCCGCCGACCCGACCCGGTGTTGACCCGACCCATGACCGGTCAACGGTCGAACCCGCCGGACGGTCAACGGTCGAACCGGTCAGACCGGATCAGAAGCCCTTATAGGACAGGCGCGTGCTCCACACGCGCCGTGCACTTAGGCGGCACGTGTGGGCGCGTGCGGGCTCCGATCGAGCCGTGGTTGGTACGGTTGTGTTTGTATTGAAATTTCTACATTGTGGTATAATTATTTTATATTTTTGAAGTTTTAAAAGGTATGAAAATGCATACGGAACCCTAAATACATGTATTTTTAGGGTATTATTACATTTTACTTGTATTTCCTATGTTTTTTTGGAAATACAGAAGCTGGCTTACATGTAAATGACCACATAAAGATTATCTAGAGAATGATTCATTGACGGCATGTCATTGGTTTGACGTGTTTGTAATTTCCTAATTTTGAGCATATTAAAACAATGGCCGGAGATCCTTACGTTATGAATTCCGCTGTTGATTATATTTGTTGCATGAATGTTCTATTTGTTGATTTACATCATGCCATGCTAAATGATTGCTAGAAAGGATGTGATCATTGTTTTAGATATTTTTGTGAATTATCTAGTCTAGTGGGAGTTAGTAGGATTGTAGAATTAGAAGAAATTCTCACCTAGAACTCTAAAATTTGCACAAATTAAACAAGTTAATAATAGTAAAATAATAAACGCTGAAGCTGATTGGGAACGTTGTGAACTTTCGTTTTGGTGTCTTTTGTTGAATTATCATTAATTTAGTTTGTCTTTGCTGCAAATTAAAATATGTATGTTTATGTGGAAAAAGTGCTAGTATTGATTCTGCGTTTATTATGTCAATGTGTGATAGATAGTGATTATGGCTTCGCATCCAAAATCATTGTGGCTGACCTCAATAAGGGTGAGAAGCTGAGCGGTGACAATTATGATATTTGGCAACGAAAAGTTCAATATATCCTTGAGGAGCAAGAGGTTTTGGAAACCCTCAATCACACCATAGATGAACCCGAGCATGGAACTTCTGCTCAACACAAAAGAGATCAAGAAGCTTTTCAAGCTTGGAAAAGAAAAATAGCATTGCTCGCATCACGTTGCTGAGTTGTATGCAAGATAATGTCATGTGTGAGTTTGAAAGTTATGACAAAGCTCAAGCAATGTGGGTTGCCTTGAAAGATAAATTTGGGGGTACATCTGTCACTAAGTTGAGGAGGCTCACCATCAAATTTGACACATACCGAAAAGCGCTCAAATCTATCGATGAGGCAGCATCTTGGGAGATGTCAAACATGATACGTGAGCTGAAGTCGGCAGGTCATACCTTTAACCCGATTTAACAGCAAGTTCAAGCTGTTATAAGGTCTCTTCCCGATAGCTGGGAACATATGAAAATCAATATGACGCGACAATGAGAATATCGTCACTTTTGACGATCAAGGCTGGCCATTTGAGTTAGAAAATGAGCCTAGAGGCTGCAAAATCCTCTACCCATGCTTATGTTGCTGAATCAGGTTCGGGCAAAGCTTCGGGCTTTAAGCGCAAGAGGAACCATAAATTCAACAACAAAGGGAAAGAGACTGATCAAGCACCCAAGAGAGCTAAGACCTTCCGACGCAAGAAGCGTGGCGGGAAGAAGGACAAGGCCAAGATGATGTGCTACAATTGTAGCAAATTGGGCCACTTTGCTCGTGGAATACACCGAAATAAAAAGGTACCACATTATTTCATTACTTTGAGTAATGCTTTCGTTTCTAGCACTATAATGCTTGCTGAATCTCATCCAATGTGGACTGTAGACTCAGGAGCAACAGACCGCGTAGCTAGAGACCAAGGAGCATTTGTGGAGTATCGTCGGATACAGCCTGGAAGAATATGGATATATGTTGGAAATAACTCTAGAGTTGAAGTGAAGGGTATCGGCACATGTAAATTAACCTTTTGTGGTGGTCGAAACCTATTCCTACATGATGTCCTCTATGCTCCAGATATTCGGCGAAACTTGGTCTCTGTAGTTGTTCTTCTTAGCTTAGGTTATGTTTTCAATTTTCATGGTGATTGTGTTGACATTTTATTTGGAACAGTTTATTACGGTTCTGGTTATATATTGAATGATTTTATGGTGTTAGACATTGACTATGATGTGTACAAAGTTAATGTTGATGGTTATTTTTCTTTAATTGCATCTTCTAGTAATGTGGAGATTGATGCAAGTACTTGGTATGCTAGACTGGGTCACATTGGGTTACAAAGAATGAAACAATTAGCAAGAGAAGGCCTTTTGGGGTCACTCGCTAATATTGAACTATCCGTATGTGAACATTGTCTAGCGGGAAAAATAACTAGAAAACCATTTAGTAAAGCATCCAGAGCTGAACTTCCATTGCAACTTATACATTCGACATTTATGGTCCTTTAACGTGAGGGCGAGGCATGGAGCCTCATATTTTATCACTTTTATAGATGACTTTACACGTTTCGGTTATGTTTTTCTGATCTCCCATAAGTCCGAAGCATTAGATTGCTTTAGGCGGTTTATAGCTTTGGTAGAGAATCAGTTGAACAAAACAATAAAGGCATTGAGAACCGATCGCGGACGTGAGTATCTATCTGAGCAATTCAAGGCTCTTTGTGATGAAAAGGGAATTGTAAGACAATTGACTATTCCTGGTACTCCGCAACAAAATGGGGTTGTAGAAAGAAGGAATAGGACCCTTTTGGAAATGGTTAGGTCTATGATGGCGCAGGCAAATCTTCCTATCTCATATTGAGGAGATGCGTTATTAACTGCTGCCTATATACTTAATCGTGTGCCCTCTAAGTCAGTTGCTTCCACCCCTTATGAATTGTGGACCGGTAGGAAACCAGACTTAAGTAATCTACGACCTTGGGGTGTGCAGCATATGTTCATGATTCTTCCCATAAATATGACAAATTAGGCCCTAGAGGGAAGAAGTGTATCTTTATTAAATATTCTGAACACTCCAAAGGGTACGTGTTCATAGGTGAACAAGCTGATGGAAGTATGACTGAAATGGAGTCACGAGATGTCACGTTCTTGGAGAACGATTTTCCTAGTAGAGGTGAGATCGATAAAGACTTCCAATTACATGAGATGGAAGATCCCGATAACACACCCACTAATGTTATTAAGGGAAAAATAGATTTACCTCAACATAAAAGACCTAGTGGGAGTGAAGCGTCATCGTCGAACTAAATTCTCAAGAAGTTCAGTTGCGTAAAAGTAATCGTAAAAGTATTCCTCGTCGTCCGATTTGAGATTGAAGGGGAAGCATTTATGATTGCTCCACAAGACGATGCAGAGCTAAAAACAGTTCAAGAGGCTCTCTCATCTCCGGACAAGGAAGAATGGAGAAAACCTTTGGAAGATGAAATTGAATCTATGAAGACAAACCACGCCCGGGACTTGGTTGATCTGCCACCCAATCGCAAGGCTATTGGAAACAAATGGATTTTCATGATTAAGCGAAGGGCAGATGGATCCATTGAAAAGTATAAGGCTCGCCTTGTGGCAAAAGACTATACTCAACAAGCGGGTATAGACTATGAGGAAACTTTTTCACCAGTTGTAAGGTTTGCCTCCATATACCTTATCCTAGCCATTGTTGCACATTTGGACCTAGAATTACATCAAATGGATGTAAAGACAGCATTTCTCAATGGAGAACTAGATGAAGAAATCTATATGAAACAACCGATAGGTTTCATTACTGAAGGTCAAGAGCATAAAGTTTACAAACTCCATTGCTCAATTTATGGCCTTAAGCAATCATCTAGACAGTGGTATTTTCGTTTTCATCGAGCCATAACTTCTTTTGGGTTCATGATGATCGAAGAGGATCACTGTGTGTATATCAAACGGTCTGAGGATAAATTTATGATTTTATCTCTTTATGTGGACGATATTCTGTTGGCTGGGAATGACAAGGGTTTGGTTATAACCATAAAAGAATGGTTGTCTTCTAATTTTGAAATGAAGGACATGGGAGAAGCTGCATATATACTGGGAGTTAAGATTGAAAGAGATCGATCAAAGAAACTCTTTGCTATGTCACAAGAGTCTTATATAATGAAGATTCTTGAACGCTTCAATATGCAACATTGTAATCCCATTAATACCCCTATCATGCAAGGCGAAGGCCTAAGTACTAAAATGTGTCCTAAGACTTTAGAAGAAAAGAAAGAAATGGTAACTGTTCCTTACGCTAGTGCTGTCGGAAGTTTGATGTATGCTATGATGTGTACTCGACCCGACATATGTCATGCTGTAGGGTTAGTGAGCCGATATCAATCAAATCCCGGTCCAGCACACTGGAAAGCAGTTAAGAGGATCTTGAGATACTTGAAAGGCACTATGGACTATCGACTTTGCTATCAAGGGAGTGATCTACGCTTATTAGGATACTTACGATGCTGATTGGGGAGGAAACCTAAATGAGCGTAAATCGATGTCCGGATATGCGTTCTTGCTTAATGATGGAGCAATTTCTTGGAATAGCAAGAAAAAAGACATGCATAACTTTATCTACAATGGAGGCAGAATTTATTGCATGTTCTGCTGCAGTGCAAAAAGCAGTATGGCTAAAACGTTTCTTGAAAAATTTAGCCATTGTCACTGATGTCCCAAGACCAAGTGATAGTATCTGCGATAGTCAAGTAGCGATTGCCTATGTGAAAGATCCCAAGTACCATGGTAAGACGAAGCACATTGACATAAAGAATAACTTCATTAGAGATATAATAGCGTACAAGGAAGTAGTCCTGCAATATATTTCAACTAACAGGATGGTTGTCGATCCATTTACAAAGACTGTTTCCAAGAGACGTGTTTTTGACCCACGGGATGTCTCTAGGATTACGTAGAATGTGATTATGATATGTAATATTGTTGAGGATCACTGGATTATGTGTGTATATGTATTGTACTTGTTAGTTAATGAATTGATGTTTTATCAATTAGTACAATGTTATGAGACTAGCACAAACACACATATATTGTTGAAAGGTATGTCCCCAGGCAATGATTGGCTCACTCACACGAGCAATCACCTCAAACGCTATAGTAAGCGGGTTGAGATGAGACGATACGTACTATAAATGCTGGAAGAGCAGTTTAGTACATAAAACGATTTAATGTCGCCTTGATCGGAATCAAGATGAGGTCTGTTATTCGTATGTGATAAGACCGAACATGATAGTCCCACAATCATGTATGCCTGAAGGGAGCCGGATGCGAGTACTAAATTGGGCGCTGTGGAAAGCGAGCTGATATAGCACTCGGGCTAAACATGAGTACGTGAGAAGCACATGACTATGTTTAGGCTAAAATTGTATAGTGGATATGATTAATAAATGACATACGCTCTTATAGAAAGAGAAATCCACTATAGCATGTAATTCATACTACATGTGCTTTATTTGACCAATAAGTGAGATGAGTACAATTATCCCTATTTATTCATCGTGTGAGTCCTTAAGGTAATTTATAATTTACCTTACTTTGTGCCCTATGTTACTTCTGACTATGTTCTCAAAATAAAAGATCAATGTTACTACTTTAGCATGTTACCGCGGTCATGAATAGATATGGCTTTATGGGACGTGTCTAGGAAAGCAATTATTCAAATAGAGAGAGACATAAGTGCGAAGGAAGACTATTGTTGTTTTACATCTATCACATGTGTTTCTTGGTTGACCAATTATTTCGCCTTCAATGGTTTTCGAAAATAATTGTAAATACATGGTGTTTTTTGAGAAAAGTCAAGTATAGCCTTTTAAGGGATAGGTATACTTGGACTGATGTAACAAAATATGTCCGGGGCAATCGTGAGACATCAATTGTTCATTTATTTTTTTGGGTTGTAGCCATTATGTAGTCCCTAACAGGCACATAATTAGAGCTCCAAGTGCAGGTGTACTCAATGGTCACACGGCTTTCTTGCCAGTATGAATTGTTTCTAAGGTAGATGAATGTTGAATGCCTTATGTTCTTGATAGAGCATCATCAAGCCCATCATGTGCGAGTGGAAGATGTTAATTTTCGTCGGTCCGCCCATGATGTGTGTGTCCAAGGGACACCATTTGCTCTAATAAGAGGTGCGTCTGAGAGACACCTTTTTGAAGAGGTGCGAGGAGAGTTTCTTAAAGGAAGTTAAAATAACTTCTTCGGACAATGAACAAAAACACAAGAGAAATTCAGAACTCTCTCTCGATGCATTAGGATTCCGTTTCTACTTTCAGAAGACAATCGGCATTAACGCTGTGGAACAAGAATACTTTCCTTGTGATTGTATTCGGACCAACGTGAAATAGATTCGTTCATCGTTTGCTGGTGATTCAAGATTCAACAAACGATCCTGGAAATTATTTGATTTGGAGTGCATCGAACAGGTTAGTCGATTCTCCCGATACACGCTTCCAACAAGAGCAAATGGTGTCCCTTGAAAATACAAACATCATGGGTGGACCGACAAAATATTACGACGATAACCTTGCAATAGGCATAACTTGGTCAACAATGGGTTGTAGTCATCCGCCGCGTCTGCGCCGCCACGGAAGAATACTCATCAACGTCACTACACGTCTCTTCCCCAAAGCTGTTCTCAAATTTGTTCGCATCCGGGTATGCCATAAAGGGCCTAAAGATTCGATCTTTCGCGATGCCCCCACCTCCTTCCAACGTTTCCTCATCCGGGTCCATAACGAACGGCCTCTCCGACGCCGTTTCAAGTCATCCCCACTAGCAAACAAAAGCGCTCAAATGGAGCCGCCTCTCTCACTACTTTCGTCGCTGCAACGTCTGGCGATCACTTTGGTGCCATAACTTTTTTTTGGATCACTTTGGTGCCAAAATCGGAAAAAAAGATCACTTTAGTGCCATTTTGGCGGGAATCCGACGTGGCATTTTTATTAATTTTTTTACCGGCGTGGCTCGGGAGAGGCTGAGTCAACATGTCTGATCAGTATTTTTATTTTAAATAAATTTTTTCAGCGTGTACAGTCAATATTTTTAATTTTAACTATTTTTTTTTTCCCTTTTTTTTTTTTTCTTTTCTTTTCTTTTTTTTCCCTTTTTTTTTCCGGTTGCGGTGGCGACCAGCCACCCGTGGCCCGAGGAAGGTGAGGCGGCCTTACCCATAGCGGCGGGGAGGCGGCCGACCCTCGCCCTGGCGATGGCGGGCGACCCTCGCCCGGCCAGGCGGCCGCCCTCGCCGGGCGTCGAGGCGACCCCTCGCCCGTAAGGCGAAGGTCGCCCACCTTTCGGCTCGACCGGTCGCCCTCGCCGGATCAGCCGAGGCGACCCTGGCCGGCGTCGGCGGCGACCCTCGCCGGCCCGGCAGTCGCCGCCCGACTCAGTGAGCAACCCTCGCCAAAGCCCCAGCGAGAACTGCGCTGTGCTGGCCAGTGCGCCCTGCGCCAAATCCATTTTCGGGCAACCCTCGCCGGCGGGCGAGGGCAGCTCTTGCCTCGGGTTGGCGAGGGTCGCCCGCCCGAGTCGGGCGCTGGCGACCCCGCCCAGGCCGGCAGGAGGATCCCCGCCGGATCCGGGCGAGGGCCGGCCCAGCCGTCGTCCGGGCGAGGGTTGGCCGGGCCCCGCCCGGCCATGGGCAAGGCCGCCCGCCCAGCCCTTCCCAAGCCACATGGTTTGAGCCGCCACAGTAACCGCCGACGAGGGAAAAAAAAAAAGGAAAAGAAAAGAAAAGGAAAGAAGAAAAAAAAAAGGAAAAAAATAGTTAAAATTAAAAATAGTAAATCAGACACGCTGAAAAAATAATTATTTAAAATAAAAATGCCGATCAGACATGTTGACCTTTCCCAAGCAAGCCACGCCGGCGTAAAAATTAATAAAAATGCCACGCCGATTTCTGGCCAAAATGGCACTAAAGTGATCTTTTTTCTCCGATTTTGGCACTAAAGTGATCCGAAAAAGTTATGGCACCAAAGTGATCGCCAGACACAAATTATGGCACTTGTGGTGTACTTTTGCCATGTTTCTTGTGGGTTCTTGTTCTCGCGAGAATGAATCCACGGGGTAGGTTTGCTCGATGCATTTTTATATTAAATCGATGCCTTTCATGTTCGTCTTTCTAACAGCGTGTGCTCTGTCCCGTGTTGGACTCCGACAGTTTCGAGGTCGTTTTTCAGGAGCCCTTCACCGGAAGCCGATTCGTTGAAATCGGGGGAATCGTGCCCATCAAATTTCGCATTTTCATAAGATCAACGGCAGTAATTAATCCGATTTATCATGGACGGATGCAATTTTTTTTTCCTTGCCCTATTTACTTGTCCATTCACAAATTCTCCATGTACTAAGATTCCAATAAATATTGTATTAAAATTTGGCGCAAACGGCTTTAGAGATAATGGATATATATGATTCTCCAATCAAAGATGCATTAGGCTGTTTGAGTAAAAAAAAATATGCACTTGACATTATATGCTATATTTTGCATATGATGGACAACTGGAGCATTAGTTTCTAAAATCTCTTATCTATGTAGTATTTGTACATTTTTTTTTATAATAAGAGAAACATAACCTAGTGACGTTACTTAAGGAAAAAGAAAGGCAGTCGATTGT
Source organism: Syzygium grande (assembly GCA_024733475.1). Taxonomy (NCBI): domain Eukaryota; kingdom Viridiplantae; phylum Streptophyta; class Magnoliopsida; order Myrtales; family Myrtaceae; genus Syzygium; species Syzygium grande. The sequence continues at coordinate 14,581,206 of JAMXDD010000007.1, read as the reverse complement.
AAATACTATAGTAATTTTTAGGTGAACAGTGTAAAGATAGGAAAGAGAGAAAGAAATATAATATTTGAGAATTGATAAATGAGAAAAGTGTGTGTCAAGTATACGAAAGACAAAAATGGTGAACTTTCAATTCTTATAACGTGCTTTAATTACGTACACAACAACTAAGCTCTTTGATTTATACATTAAAAACAAGTCTGGCCTCTCTTTTCGGAAAAGAAAATAACTACTCCCGATTAACTTTAATCACACAAGAGGAAATAGTACTTGAATATCGTATTTTAGTTATTATTTGTCAAAAAAAGTTGTCTTTTTTTGAAACGAACGTGCTTAAATTATTTTCGCCTAGTTTGTTTTCGGTATGGAGTTCCTTTTACAATAGTTGGTTCAAGAAAAGATAATAGAATATCGGTTGAGATAAATTATTTAAGTAAAGATGCTAATGACAAAAATATCATGACAATAAGGAACAAAGAATCTGCGTTAACTTAAATGGATGGAAAGTTTCACCTTTTCATAGGTTGATAGATTTTATGATTTGTACTAAAAAGCTATATTTATGCAAAATTTATTTGGTACTTGACAGGATTCAGGCGGAAGTCAAAGATTCCCATCCTAACTTATGCCATTGCACTAGTAGTTGATCTTTCCTATTCCTATTATTTATACTACATATATCCAATGTGCATAGTATACTGGATCTTTCCAGCAATTAATATACATATATGTTGCAGGTAGATTCTAATGGGTACATATTCTTCCGCCTACACCAGAGCAAGTTTAAAACTAATTATGGTAATAGAAGAACATATTGAACAACAGTAGTAATAAAATGATAATCCAAATTCTAAAAGTTTAATACTACCGGTATGAAAATTTGTGAAAAGATCCGTAAATACAGCTAGTTTTAGGGTGACCTCGGTTTAGTCCGAGTATGATTATTTGGTTACACGGATCGTGGTCTAGTTCGGTTTCGACAAGGAGTGATCGGTTCCCACCTTAAAATTAGGAATCGAACCCCCAGTTCTCGAGTGGGTCCATGAATCGGACGGAATAAATTTTTTTTTTCTGGTCCTACATATTCACAAGCTTCACTACCAAAGGCTAAGAGATTATCTAGTAACTTTAGCAAGGCTTTTATGCCATCATATGTTCATGAGTAATACTAGAGGCACTAAGACTCGTGTACTCGATAAGATCTTTAAATAATGTGGCAAATGATAAGTGGTTATAATTGACCCATTTAAATACCTAATGAAAATATGTCGCATCATTTGGAAAATCCATTTAATATATGAATCTTTGTATCTCCTACATTATTCATAAGTTGATAGTGAATTGAAGTGCTATGTCAATTGTCAACCCTTAAGTAAACGAAACCATAGGATAAGATGTCATTGTAATTGAAAGTTTAGTAGCTCAACACAATTTTTTTCGTATGTCACCTATGCAACTTATTTGAGGAATGTGGACACAGCACTAGAGAAAATAAAGAAAAATATGGGATGATTTTGCAGATCAATCTAGAGTAATAACTGATAGGTGCAATTTCGTCTGTAAAAATGTAAAGCTAGATTGCAAACTTGTGAGTCACAAGTTATGATTTTAGAAGTAGAGTAGGCAAAGTGATAAATACTGGTAGAGATTTTATTCTTTCCAAAGTATGCTAACCATAGTCTAAGTTCCACAATCATCCAAAAGACCTCAATGGAAAACCTTAACCCTAACCATCCTAATTAACTTGTCTTCAGCCGCCACGTTCTTGGGTTATCGTAATCGTTATTGGGTGTGTTTTTTAATTATAATAATAAAAATTAATATATTTTTTTTTTTCGGGTGAATGGGTCCACACTTACGGCTAGGAACCGGACCAATACTCACTGATTATAATTTTTAGGAACTAGGAACCCCAAAACCAACCGGATCAGGCGGTTCTTGATTTGATTGGTTCATTTTGCTCACCTCTAGTTCCTACTTGATAGTTGGGAACCAGACTGCACAGTAGCGATTCCAAAAAATTTCAAATCGAGAACCAAAGCAATTTCTAGAGTTGGCCCGATCCGGTTCCCAAATCTACCTAGGACCCATGCTCACCCCTAGTTCTACCAATTTCTGATGGGCCATCTACTCGAGAGGACTAGCAAGGGGTCAGTCGGGCTTATTCTGAATTGCCCATCATAAAAAAGAAGAAGAGGATCTCCTACTTTAAGGGATCTCAAGTGCTTTTTTCTTTCCGCTTAATTACTTATTTGGTAAATATCATGTACGTGGACAAATATGTAAATACATAATTTTATTTTATCCCCTCACATGTTTCAATATTAAAATTTAATTATTTTTTTTATTGTATGACAACTTTCCTAAAAAGATTTCAAAATCTTAAAATGTCTTTTCTCGTTTTCGTTTCACATACATTTATACAAGTTCTTTATACTGTGTAATTCTATTATTAATTTCTTTCAATTTTCAATACTTCAAATATTTCGTTATAAAATGATTTTGCTTAAGACTCTATTGATAGAATGCTACTTTTTATCTTTTGTTTACTCTAAATCTTGTGGGGCACATACTTTTTATCCAAAAAGTCATAAATTTATTGTACTTTTTCCAAGTTGGTTATAAACTTTTCAATTTTGCCAATTGAGTTTTAAAACTTGTAATGTTTTGCCAATTGAGTCCATCCGGCCAAAATCTTACCAATTTTGATCGGAAATCGCTGACATGGAAGCCTGTCGTCTTACGTGACGCGATCGTCTTTTGATATAAACAATTTTTATTAATATTTTAATATTTTCCGAATTTTTACAATAATTGGATTGAAGAAAATATATTACAAGATTGGTTGAGATAAATTATTTAATCAAAGATGCTAATGACAAAGATACCATGACAATAAGGAACAAAGAATCTGTGTTATCTTAAATGGATGTAAAGTTATAAGTTCATACATTTTATGAGATTTATACCATAATGTTATATTTGGGTAAAATTTATTTGGTACTTGACATGATTCAAGCAGGAGTCGGAGATTCTCATCCTATCTCATGCCATGTCACTAGGAGTTCATCTTTTAAGGATTGTTTGGGGAGTAGAGTTAATAATGCAGTGTACAATTAAGGGCATTATCACCGACATTTCTCTCTAGAGATTTAATCTGTGCCACTGCATTGTCGACACTTTAATTTTGACTACCATTACATAAGAAAATTAGGTATCCACCCGGCTCTAAACAAAACATAATTAGCTTAGTTCATATTTATATTACCGTGGACCCTCGCATGCAAGATCGCAAGGGCTTCTTGAAGATGTGATAGAGAAAATCTGACCAGATAAAGGCAGTTCCAAATGGGTTGTTATCTCTTCAAAAGGAACGTGTGGACTTCTCTATAAATAGAGAATTCTCACTCTAACAGAAAGAGAGAGAGAAACTAGAGAAGTGAGCGAAGTCTCTGCCCATCGCTTGGTGTACTGATCTGGTGTCCCACCCACAGCCCTTGTCGTCCTCAGTCAGTTTTGTGCAAGATGAGTGCAATTTTATTAAACTTTACATGATTTTTTAGCTTTATTACATAGTTCTTCAAATGCACCGTCGACACCCGAATTTTTCCGACTGATAAAGTTAGAAGATTTGAGATTTGAGGTCCTGAAGTCTCGTTTCTTGACAAAAAAATTATTGGCCGAGTGTCCAGGCATCTTTCGATTCTAATCTTTTTTCTAGACATTAGATTTAGGGACATGTAAATTAGAGACCTCGGACACCATTAAATGAGTTTCAACCTATGAAGCGGATGGATCATTTAGAGTACCATGGCGCCATAGGATTTGACCCAGAGTCACTTGGTGCGACCTTTCCTCTCTTGTATGGTTCCTCTAATTGCTTGCACCGATGATTCAGTCCAAAGCCTCCCATATAAAATGCCCTAACGTAGTTGGACTTGAAGCTCCTCCGGGTATGAACTTGCAATGTTGATCCTAACTTAGACAGGTTAGATTCTGGGAACACCAAAAAGATGCAGAAAGCGAAACTGCCCCTTGCGACTAAGTAGCTGTGTAATTGGGCATCTCCAACTCCAAGTTCATCTTGGCTGCAAATTCATTTAGAGAAGACTTACAAGGCAATTTTTTGCAAGTCTATTTGTAAATGAATATGCAGCCAAGATGAATTTGGATGCCCAATTACAGTCGCAAGGGGTAGTTTCAGTTTTTGTAATCTTCAAGAGAGGTTGGTCGAAGCAAAAAGGAGGCTGAACAATCTGCGCGTGCTGCCATTCACTCCATAGTCTCCATGTATGGTATGCCATTTTCCATACTTGATTTTCAAGATATGCATGTTTCCATCCGTTCAACTGATAGAGGATGTAAAGGCGGTTGATAGCGAGTCTTCTTTTGAAGAAGATTGAGTCAAGTTTGATGTAACTAGTAAGTATCACCTGGAGGGAGGGTGAATAGGTAATTTGAGTGATTTGGAGAATTTAAAGCGGAAACGATTTATAATCAGTAAAGTCTTAACAATCTTCAGATTCTGAATGTGCTAGTGTATAGTGTAAACAATATAATGAGTTTTTAGGTATAGAGAGAACTGCACACAAGAAGTTATAGTGGCTCGGCTTAGATCAAGTTTACATCCACTATTTCACGTTGACACCCTCTTGGCTAAATTCCACTATATGATCAAAAGGGATTACAAGTTCTAAGTGATAACACACGGTGAATGATAGAACTCTTTATCTCACACAATGACTCTTCTGAGAATGTTTCTCGAAATCTCAGTATTTAATTCAGGAAAGACAAGCAATAGAATCGGAATGTGCTCAAACTTTAGACTTAATGATTCTCGATTTTGTTCGCTACCTTCTGCTCCTCATTAATTTCCTTTTATACTCCTTCACTTTCAAATTAGCCGTTTGACAGTCTCTAAAGGATCATTTTCCAATCTTCACATTGGACAGATTTGTATAAAATGGACTGAGTAGCCGTTGATTAACAAAATCTGAATTCCACTAAATCTGTACGGGTAGCATACCTGTTACAGACTAACCTTGTTTTCCCTGGCTCTTAGCATAGATCCCCTCATTGGTATTAGAGCGTGGTTTTATGTCTAGCTTGGTTTGTTCCATGCTCTTAGTTGGTGATTGTTCAGTGCTGCAAAGATCCCCTTTCTCTTCATCATGGCTGATCTAGATACAACTCCAATCACTCTTACTGCTTCTCTCACTCCATCATCTTTTGCCTTATCTTTAACAGAATTTCATACTTCACATGCTTCTAAGATAGACTATCTCTATGAAGTCTCTCTTAGCGATGAAACAAAGATTTCCGAAACGCAACTTCCTCTCATGAATCCATACTCAGCCTTTGCCAAACCTGTTTCATCTTTTCCCCATCATGTTTATACGACATCTCATCCGTCATACTCTGAAAGAGGTCAAAGAATACATCCAGTCTGCCAAATTTGACCAATGCCCAATTACTGCCACTGAAAAGGAGTACTTTGTTACTCTTCAAATTCCTCCTAAATTTCCAAAACAGTGGATCCAACAAGGGTATTCGCATATTTACTATGGAGCAGTCCGTCTTGCTCTTACCTTTCATGGGCGAATAGGCTTGCCTGTTATAGCAAGAATGGTTCTTTTGGATACTAGGTTCTTAGAATACCAGCATGCTTGTATTGGTACTGTTCAAACCACCTTAAATCTTGGAACAGTTTTTGTAACCCTTTATCCAAATTTTAATATTGCCCTTTCAAATCCCCAGCTACTTTTTTTCTTGCAAGTTCAACTTCAACTCACTGGAGCACCTTAAACTGCCGATTCAATTGCTGCAACTTTTCATTACCAAATGGTGTATATAGTCTAAAATCATGCCCTGGATCTGAATTTCTAACATGGAAATGAAGATACATTGTTCATCTCCACGCAAAATGATCAGGCCTCTTGCATCCATGTTCCTCAGCAAATTCCAAAAGAAAAGTTAGTCAAGCTTTTTCCTGAATCTTGGATAACAAATTATGAAAAGCTCCACCAAATTAGCCAACCTCTCCGGTCTTTAAACTTTGAATTCATCAGACAAAGAGATGGTACTATAACCATCAAATTCAGCAAAGGGAAAGAAGAAACTCCTTCCATCTTTCCCACTATGTTTATGATAGAACCCTGTGTTCCTAATCCAGTTCTTGAGGAACCAGACCCAAAAAGTTGGTTCAATACTTCAAAAGTGACGGACATCCTGTCCATCACTACAAAGACCCTTATGGTCACTGTTTCTTGGGATCCTTTTTGCCAGTGTTCTTCATGTACAAATTCCCCAGATGAAGTAGATCCAACTACCAGGCCAAAGCGAAAAACTAGGAAAGCCAAGGACAGCTTCTACCAAAGACATTTGGATGGAGACCCAACTATTGATACCCTTGAGAAAATAGCGGATACCAGTTTATGGTTTCATATGGTTCACCATCACCTCCATCATGTCCATCACCTCCAGTTTCACCTCCATCTAAAAAATCTATTGTCTCCCCTCTTTACAAACCAATCTATAAGTGGGTAAAGAAAAACTCTTATCCACTTGAAATTCTAGTCCTTCCTGAAAACCCAAGCACCAAGCAACTTCCATCTATTTCCATGTTCAATGAAACTGATTTTTCTCCTTTAAATCCTGTTGAAAGTTCTCAGTTTTCTTTTTTCCTGCTAGTGAGGAATTTACTGATCCACAGAGACGATACCTTCATGCTCCAAAAATTTCTTCTCCCGCTAATGTAGATGAATGTGGAATGCCAAAAGAACACCTACTGTTGAGGCTGTTCTAAATTGGCAGTCGAAAACTCTTCTAGCACAAAATCAGGATTTCAAGACGATTGACTCCAAAATTATTGATGTGCAACAAGAAATCCGAAGATACGATGAGTCCATCAGAAAGATGCTTGCGGATTTTCAGAAAGGGCTTCATGCTCTGGAATCAGGACAGCATCTTGGATACCACTATCTTGAAAGTCCGAAAAATGAAATAGAGAAACTCAAAAGGCAAATCAGTCTCCTTGAAGAAGGAAAATTTAAGCCTACTGATTTTTTTCTCTATTCCAAGAATTGGATACTCTCTTCCACCACCGCAAAACTCTTCAGTTTTTGCTGTAGCTGCTCTTGTAGGTAAAACTTCTACCCAACGAGATAGAAGTGATATGACAGAAATGCGAAATCGCATTCGGGAAATGGAAAAGCTCTGAAAGGAAAGAATGAAGGAAAAAGCAAAAACCTGTTGTTAAGTCTTTGGAGAACCCGAAAAAGAGTTCTGACCAGTAGATGATGATCTCAAACCCCTTGAAATCTTTTCTAAGGGATTTAAGTAAAGATCAATAAAAGAATCCAGAAGTTGATTCAGAACAACATCCACCAAAGTATCCTTCTCCAGAAGTAGTAAAGGTATCAAATTTGCTAAATTCAGACTCAGAATATGACTTTTCATTCTCTTCTTCTTTCTCTACTTTTCCAATTTCTTCCATTGAATCTTTCCAAATACCACAAACAACTCCTCCAATTTTCATGACTGATCCACCAGAACAAGACATGAAACCAAATCCATTTGAACCAAAGGTTATTCAAATCAATAACCCATTTTCATATTTCCTTTTCCCCAGTCCAAACAGTTTTTCACTCTTGATGATACTCCTTATTCCAAATGGCTTGAAAAATTGGATGAATTCCATGCTTGGTTGAACACCAGAGCTCTTGTTGTTAAAAGCAAATATGATGTTCTTTTAGAATTTGCCACAAGGTTTACTGGAAGCCTTAAACATTTGTGGCAATCAACTTCTGAAATAGATCAAATGACTTTTCTTCTTCTACAAGACTTTTCTCAAGCCATTGGAATCATTTATCTATATTTCATAGGAAAACCTACTAATATTCTTGAACTCAAAAGAAAAGAATTTTTTGAAAGAAAATGTTGTTCTCTTAAAAAAAAAAAAGCACCTAGATCGCCATTACAGAGAAATTATTAAACTCTTTTATGGCCTAGGAGCTGATTCGAATTTGAAACAAGTCTTCTTAGCTTCCATTCCTAGCGAACTCTCCCAACAGGTTGAGAGATCTTTTCTCAATAAGCAAAGAAGAATTGTTGATATCCCCTTTGGAGAACTGCAACAAGAAATTCATCTTTATCTTGATGAACTTTGCCTCCGAAGACAGATGATGACAAATTATATCAGAGACAATCGTGAACTTGATGGTGCTTGCTCCAAACAATATTTGAAGATCAAATGTTCAAAGAAAAATTGTGATGGTTCCTGCGAAAAATATTCAAAGAAAATAAGCACTTTAAGAAATATCTAATGAAAAGATCTAAGCACTTAAGAAGAAAGAAGAAATGGCGATTCCTGCAGAAACGAAGAAACTTCATAGGATGCAAGAAACCAAATCATTGCTTCATTTGCAACAAGAAGGGCCACTTTGCCAAAAATTGTCCTTAGGCAAAAAAAGCTCAGAATCATCTCATTAATAATATTGAACTAAAGATAGGAATCTCTCTCGACAATGATGATATCGAATCCCTACTATCTGTAGATGAAAATCCCATTGACCAAACACTTTGCATCATTCCTTATTATCTCACCCTCCAATGAAATAGACTTTAATTTAGAACTTGAAGAACTTTTTCATCTATTTTCATAGCTTGAAAATCTAGACCCCAATATACATTCCAATCAATTTCATTGTCCCCACTTCCTAGTCAAAATCTATATTTCAAAGTTTACCAAACCAATTTCAGTCATTGCCCTCATAGATATTAATGCTAGTGCTTTAATTTTAGACACTAAAGTTCTTCCTAAAGAATATTGGACTTCCTGTATTCAACATTTCAACTCTGCTTCAGGAGACATTTTTTTTACAAACGTTCGCACCACACATGTATCTATTCAGTTTTTCCCTTGGTGCTCCATTACCGTTAGAATTCTTGGATCTAGTCTTCCTAATAAAGACTCGATTATTGGGTGGGATATCATGACTCAACTTCCAGACTTGAGAATTGTTCCTGAAAAAGGACTTAGGTATAAAGACTAATTATCTCAATTCGTCAATATCCAAAGACTCTTTTCCATCTAGATGAGTCTGTTAGATCCAATCATGCAGAAACTGTTGGAATCATGCTTAGAAAATCATTTCGAATTCTCCCAAAAATGTTCTCATTCTTTGTGGAAAAACCCATAATTCTATGTTCGGCTCCCCTTTAAGAAAAATGAGGATATAAATCCTATTAAGGCAAGTCATTCAGGAATAAATCCAGAGCATTTGGCTTTTACTCAAAAAGAATGCTCTGAATTATTACAGCAATGCCTTATTGAAACTTCAAATTCTCAATAGGCTTGTGAAGCTTTCTATGTCAATAAACGTATTGAGCAAAATAGAGGCAAGATGAGATTGGTTATCAACTACCAATCTCTTAATCTTTTCCTCCAAGATGACAAATTCCCTTTGCCTTCTCAAAATTCCCTTTTTACGGGAGTCACTAAAGCCCATATTTATTCAAAGTTTGATCTTAAAGCCGGATTTTGGCAATTGGACATTCATCGTGATGACAGACCAAAAACGAGATTATGTATCCCAAACCAACACTTCCAATGGAGAGTTGTTCCATTTGGTCTCAAGGTTGCTCCTTCCTTATTCCAAAAGGCTATGTGTCGCATATTCCAGCCAATCTTGTCCAGTGTAGCTATCTATATTGACTACATATTGCTCTATAGCCCAGACGAAGAATCTCACTGTCGACTTCTTGAGCAGTTTGCAGAAATTGTGAAGAAATATGGCATCATGCTTTCTTAGAAAAAGATGACCATTGCCCAAACAGAAGTTGAATTCCTAGGTATGCACCTTAACAAAGGTACATATTATCCAGGGCCGCATATCACCAGGGAATTACTAAAATTTCCTGAAAAGGACTTTACAACCCAACAAGTTCAACAATTTCTCGGGATAATCAATTATCTTAGAGATTTTATCTTAAATATTGTAAGGTTGTTAATTCCTTTTGCAACTGATGTTAAAAAAGCATCTGGTGTCATGGGAAAAGGCACAAACTAAAGCAGTTGCAGAACTCAAAGAAATTATGCAAGATCTTCCCCCTCTACAAATCCCATCTTCAGGGAAAAGAATTTTATAAACTGATACGATGATGAATATTAAGCGGCCATATTGTTCGAAGAACTTCATAGTAAGCAACATCTTTACCCTTATAAAAGTGGCAAGCTTTCTCAGGCAAAAATATACTATCACTTTACCTTCAAAGAAATTTTGGCAGTAAAGAATGGAATAAAAAAATTTGAATTTCATCTTATTGGCCATCATTTTCTGGTAGAACTGGATATGGCTTCTTTTCCCCAGATAACCAAATTCAAACAGAAGCAGATTCCTCATCCTCAACTACTTAGATGGGTTGAATGGTTTTCAAAATGCTCCTTCAAAACCAAACATATTGCAGGAAAGAAGAATGTGCTTGCAAATTTTCTCTCCAGACCAAAAGCATCGGCAAAAATCAACATGTATATTCTCAGGCATTCCTTCCCGTTTTGGCCAAACAAGTACAAAATTGAACGATTCCGAGATTGGCCAAGCTTGGAATATCCTCAAGAAATAGTTGAGTAAATTCAAAAAGATAAGCTTATTAAAATTTTGACAACCTCATGTGACAATGCCACACAAACCTTTTTCGCCTACATGGAGGATCTATTCTTGACTCTTATGGATTACACTCGAGGTACCTTTTCATTCACCCATTAATTTGGAAAGAAAATGATTTTCCTGGTAAACTTAAATGGCTATAATGGTATCTAACCAATATGTACTTAATAGCTATTGAGTTTTCCACCAGAAAATTTCTTCGCCAATTAACTGGATTGCTTATGGCTTGATCACATTAAGCTAAATGAACATGAGAAAAACCTTTTAATTGTGTTCAAATGCTTTTACCCTCTTGTTTATTGGAAATGGCTCTTTCTAGAAGAATTAAAAAAAAAGTCCAAGATGATCTAGAAACACACCTTCGTTGTACTCCTCCATCGTCCTTGGACTTTTGTACACAATAATGGTACCATCTTCGATACTCCTGCAGTAGTAGGTACTGCTATCTACAAGCCCTAGTCACAACCCAAGTTGCATGTGTTTATAATTCGTTTCCTAATCGCATTGGTTCTGTTGAGTATAATTACAGGGAACTCCAAAGGATCTTATGTCAAGAAAATCATATTATCCCAGAAGAAGCATGGGATCACACCACACCTATTTCATGAGATCACAAACAATCTTCATCTGTAACAAGACAATCACTTAGAGAAAACGATCAAGCACAAGTACAGCTTAGATCATCGTAAGATCAAGAAATGTCAGATACAGCAGATCCAGCACAATCATATTAGGATTCATAGGGTGGACCACTCTCTCAAGACCCCTATGACTATGGACCATTGTCCTTATCCGTTGGACTTGACGCCAGCTATGCCTCTCACTTCTCACAACTAGGAAATTGGCCTCAGCTAGCCTTGCCTCAGCCAGTTTTACCTAAAGAAAACCCATAACCAAACCTTGGCATCAAAATGTGGAATGAACTCCTGATACAACAAAACACTTCAAATTCAGCTCTTCCAGACCTTTCGACACATGCATCCTCTTCCTCGAACCAAACACCAGTCATTATTGAAGATAATTTTGAATAAATTCTAGCATAGAGACAGGTAGTAGAATATAAATGTGCAAACGACTGAAATAGCTCGGATTATGACTATAACTCTGGATGGAGATAAACTAGTACTGTTTCACCTAATTGGCATTGTTTATTGTAGCATATAATAGCCGGGTACTGTTTCACCTAATCCTATGAATAGGTTTTAAGTGTCCTAGGAGTGTGTTATGTTTTATATGGACAAAAGTCCAATAATGTACTCTGTTTTGGGTGTATTTTGTTTTATCTGACCTTTGTCCAGTAATGTATTCCCCAACGTCTATATAAGGCCGTGTAATCTTTCAGTTTGGAAAAAGAGGGAAAGTTGTGAAATTTCAGAGTTCTCACTTTCCATACCTCTTTAAAAATCCTTTTCTTCAAAGCTTGGCATGATTCTCTAATAAATGCAGCTCGACCAATTAAGCATAACACCATCTTGATAATTCTAAGCGTCTCTATGCTCTGAGTTAAATCTCCGGGTAGTTTTGCGGCTAAAAGGCAGTCCTTGAAGGGCTTAAGCAAGATGTTCGCCCATGTGAGATAGCATACTTGTTGCAAACTAACCTTGTTTTCCCTGGCTCTTAGCATAAAGCTTTATCCGTAGTGATATGTACTTGCCATAATGTTTGATTTTCAATTAATTTACCTTAGATTGAGTTAATCAAAACTTTCCTTTTTTGAAATCCACGCCAGATCACTAACGGTTATGTTTTGTTCCCAATAAATTTCGAGTCTGAAGGATTTCTGGTTCTTGCTTTACATTCAGAACTTAAGTCAGAGTAGGTCTTTAGTAAAGTTAGACATCTTAAGATAAAGTCTGAGTGTATATTTCAGTAGAATATGAACTTCTTGTTCTAAAACTTGTAGAGTCTCAAGTTTTCCTTTTGAACCTCATAAAGTCTAAGCGTCTAGAAAATGAAATTCTCTTGAAGTATTAAAGTTGCAACTTCCAGAATATATTTACTTAGATAAAAATACTTCAGAGTACATATCAGATTTACAATGTTAACATGGATAGTTTTGTCAACTTCAAAATCTATTAGGAAATTTTCTCAACAAAGTTCAAACTCTGTGCTGCATATTGTGAGACCAAGGAGCCATGTCTAGTTCGATCCATGCTTAGACATAATGAATAGAGGCCGTAGCATCCTCTGCGATTTTGTTGATCTCCTTGATCTTTAGAGTACCAAACAAACAACCTGTTAATAAAAATTCTGCTATCCAATCTTGATATGAGCGATTCCTACAGACAAGTGTCATGAGTTAGTCGATTAACGACGATCCCACACCTGTGCAGCCTTAGGATTACTCTCAAATCAGCCTTGCACACACACACTCGAACTCACAAGAATAGAGAGAAAGCTGCGTAGTTGTATTTCTTGCAAGAGTGAGCATGTACAAATGAAGGGAAAGGGTCCCCTATATATACAAGTGCGAGTCTAATCTGATCTATTAATCCCTTCATGATCCAACGGTGGTATTTGAATCGATACAATCATTACATAGCTACTCAAGAAGTTGTAGAGACCCTAGGGGTATGAGGAAGCTCAAGGGATGCTTGCCAAGAGAAGTTGCAGGGTCGTGTGTCAGAGGCAACTGAAGTGTCGGAGGTAACTAAAGGGCCACGGACGGTGCTTGAGCCTAGTCATGGATGGGTAATGTCTCATGCATGTATGGGCCACGTCCCATGGACATAAAGGGTCATATCTCGTTCATGGATAGCCTCGTAGCCCTTCATTCCCTTAGGTCGTGTCATTCTCCCCCACCTAATTGGGTGACGCCCTCGTTGCGTCTTCGGCATGAAATGTGTCAATGTGCTTTCGGAATTGCCAAAGGGTTTCGGAGGGTTCCCAGCTCGCTTCACTCTCCGGAAGACCTTTCCAGTGGACCAAGTATTCTCACCTTAGCGCCCGATACTTCTTCCGTATGATCCGATCGGCCATGATGCACTCGACATCTCGATCATATGAGGTTTTTGCCCCAAGCGATGTCCATTGCGATTCCCCTCGATCTGGGTCTTCCTCATCTATATAGAAAGGCTTAAGCATACTTACATGAAACACCGGGTGTAGCTTGAGCTTCGGTGGCAAGTCCAGCTTGTATGCAACCTTCCTAACCCGTTTGAGCACTCGAAAGGGCCCTTCATAGTGACGGATCAAGCCTTTGTGCACATCCCTATATCGGAGGACCGCGTGTGGCTTAGCCAACACTGGGTCCCCAACATGGAATTCCATGTGCCGTCGCATTTTGTCGGCCCATTTCTTTATGCGTTTGGAGGCTTTGTGTAGGCACGCTCGCGCCAAGTCCGCTTGCTCGTGCCACTCTTTGGCGAACTTGTACGCGGATGGGCTATTCCCCAATAGCCCAAGGCAATCGTGCTCAAAGTGAGCGGCTGCTGTCCCGTCACGATCTCGAACGGGCTCTGGTTTATGGACTTGCTCTGCTGCAAGTTGTATGAGAACTAAGCCACATCGATCAGCCTCGCCCAATTTGCTTGCGTTGTGCTCACATAGTGCCGGAGATATATTTCGAGAAGTGCATTCACCCTTTCTCGTCTATCCATCCATTTGGGGATGCAAACTCGTGGAGAAGTTGAGGTTCGACCCCAGCAACTTGAAGAGCTCGGTCCAAAACCGCCCGGTGAACCGAGGATCGCGATCGCTCACGATCATTCGGGGACTCCCCAGTATTTAACGACGTGCTTGACGAATAGCTTGGCCGCCTCCTCGGCCAAACAATCCTTTGTCGCCAGCACGAACGTTGCTTACTTGGAGAATCGGTCCACTATGACCATGAGGGTTCGACATCCTTTGGACTTGGGTAGATTCACAATGAAATCCATGGAGACACTCTCCTATGGACGTTCCGGGATGGGAAATGGCTCGAGGAGCCCCGACGGTGATCGTTGCTCGATCTTATCTTGTTGACATATGAGGCATGTTCTCACATACGCCTCGACGTCGTCCATAAGTGAGGCCAAGAGTATCTTGGTCCTCAACGATTGCCATGGTGCGGTGGATTCCCGGATGTCCCGCCCATTTGGAATCGTGGCATTCTTGCAACACTTCCTTCCTTAGTCTTCCGTGAGCGGCATATATAGTCGCCATCCTTTGATGTAAAGGAGATCGTCTTCCCACCAGAACTGCTTGGCTTTGCCATCTCGTGCGTACGCAAGGAGTTGCCGGGCCGTTGGATCGTGCTTGCGCCCTTCCTTAATACGGTCGATCCATGGGCAGCTGGGTCATCTTATGATGTTAGCCAACTCAGTCTTTCGGCTCAAGGCATTGGCCACTGAATTGGCCTTTCCTAGTTTATACTCCAGTACGTAGTTGAATTTGGCCAAGAAATCCTGCCACCGAGCTTGTTTCGGGCTCAGCTTCCTTTGGGTCTGAAAGTAGCTCGTGGCCACGTTGTCTGTTTGAACGACGAACTTCGATCCTAGGAGATAGTGCCTCCACGTGCTGTAAATCTTTTATCAAGAGTTAGTCTTTTCGAAAATTGAGTGAATAAGCCAAAAATTAGCATCGAGACTCTTTTTTAACAAACTAGATGAACAACTGGACTATCGTCCAGGAAATGATGGGACTAATGCAGCCTTTGCCGGAAGCAATTATACTGCTCTTTGCGCTTTGTTACATCATTGGTTGTCATATAAGCCCACATACAATCTAACTAATAATCAATATCCAATGTGCAGTACACCCTACCTAAACTGATTATGATGATGGGACCGTAAGACTGAAAGTGCCCTAAGAAATAGGAGAAGGTTTGAAATTTTATTGATACATCTTTATATAGTCAACTTTTGAGTACTCCTTTTGAAGATTTCATATGTGTAGACTAGACTACATGATTTGGTGAATTCATCTTCAACCCAAAATGGCTAATGACCGCGTAGTTACTCTTGTCATCGATGTAAGTTTCTACGAATGAATGCAACAAGATCAACAATTCAACAATATAGAGATACTCACGGGAATGGAATGTTGCATGATTTTGTACAATATTTCATCTTGTGAATTTCATCGGTTCCCGATCTCTTTATTTAGAACCACTTTCATGATAAATTAGACTGGGATCTTAATTCCTCATCGCATTTGGTGAAAGCATAACGAATCTATTGAATAATTTATCCATCTTTGCACCCCGTAAGTACGACAATGGGGAAGGCAAGTAATATGAACATTCATCGGTTGAATGGAAATGATGTAAGGTCAAAAGTAACTATTTTC
The DNA here is from genome assembly GCA_024733475.1 of Syzygium grande. Lineage (NCBI taxonomy): Eukaryota > Viridiplantae > Streptophyta > Magnoliopsida > Myrtales > Myrtaceae > Syzygium > Syzygium grande. The sequence goes on along the minus strand of JAMXDD010000007.1, from coordinate 14,565,274 downwards.
CTCCTATTCATTCACAGAGAATGATCCTAAAGTAGACCCTGTATCGTACCATACAATTGACTCAATAAACATATCATCCAAGAGAATATTTTGAGAATCCATGGTATCGGGTATGTAATATCCTGGAAGTTGCTTGATTTCCATTTCGTTAAAATCTTGTTAGAATTTGCATTTTATCCAAAAGAAACACAAACTGATCAATATAGAGACCCAAGTCGTCGCAGAATACGACGACATGGACCTCAAGACTCGACTTGGTGCTTGTGGGACTTGCGCTACAAAACTTGGCCATACGTAAGTTTTACAAGATAATGCAGTTGGTCTAGCCCCAATGAAGTGCGTGCCTATCGATCCCAACTTTGTTAAGATGTTATCTATTGCTTGGCTTATAACAGTGGGCAAAAGTAAAAGTATATTATAAGTTTTTTACTGGCCAAATAGGGAAGCTTTAGTAGTTGAAAAGGAAAAAAAAAGGAAAAAAAACTAAAAGAAGAGATTTACAACAATTCTTATTTTTCATATTATCTAACATGTTTATACAACACAACACTGCAAAAACTGGAGAATTTCTCCGCAATCTCCTCAATCTCCTCAATGGTGAGTTTTCATTTTTAGGTCGAATCCTCAGTGGTGAGTTGACTTGCCCTAATTTGTAGATGATTCATTTTCTCTTCTAGATGGGGTCCAGTCATCATTGTACACACTCCAGTTGCAAGAATGGACGTGCCTTTTCTTCCTGATTATGATTGTGACATGTGGACCTCACATGCGTTGAATATACATCCTTGAGATGGTAAACATGCATGTACATAAGTAAAAGCTCTCGTTGCCCTTCTCTATAAGTGATCTGGGTTTCATTAGAGAACCCTCAAACAGACTCTAAAGCATACATCTATTCTCTCCTTTATTTCTCATGGGGAGATACTATCCCAAAGTGCTTGCACTAGTAGCCCTACTACTTATTTTAGATAATTCGTGTGTATGCTTTTGCAGAAATTCAACATCCATTTGCATAGTGCATGGAAGAGAGGCTTTGCTCCAACTTAAACAAAGCCTCTCAGACCCATATGGCTTGCTTTCTTTTTGGAAAGACGAAGATTGTTGCAAATGGAAAGAAGTCACTTTGTGATAGAGTGTATGGTCATGTTATTGAGCTCCAATTCTTACCCCAAATTGTAAGAGACTATAATGGTACTATTGTTAGTCCCATAAAATAGAAGCTCTCCATGGATGGCAAGTTGAACTCTTCTTTGCTCAACTTGACATACTTAAAGTACTTGTGGCATCAATTTCAAACATGGAACAATATCTAAATTCCTTGGTTCAATGAAACAATTGAGGTACCTCAATTTGTTGTTTGGTAACTTTCATGGAATAGTTCCTCAACAATTGGGAAACCTCACCAAGTTGGAAGTCCTTGATCGTCATAATTATCTTGGATTTTTAGTTGTTGATGATACCCAATGGGTTCTTATATTCAGTCTCTAAATTACCTCGACATGAGTGGCTTAACGATTGCCACAAGAATTGTGACGTCCTTAAATTCACCCATTTCCGGGATTAATGAAATAGATGATTATTTCTCATTTTGTTTTAGTGAGTCTCGCCCGGAACTGATCATTCTCGGGATACTGACCATTAGGGAATGGCTAACTACGAAAACAGTACGTGGACCCAAGAACTCGACGTGAATCGAGTCCGATTCCGAGAAGTGGCGAGGAAATATTTTGTGCCGATGTGGGCCGGTCTAAGGGGAGTGACGGATTTAGTTTGATTGACAACGCTCGATCGGATAGCGGGTGATTCCCAAGACGATCAAGAGTACACGCTGCAAATGATCCTGAACTTATTCCGGACGATCGCGACCCACAGGACTAGCGATAAATCCTTGTGTTCTCTGGGAAATCGGGACCGTCATGACTCGAGTAGCCCTAGGTCGATACACGTAACCCTTAAATAGCCGCCCGTTAGTGAAAGACGCTAAAAATCGTAAATTGAGCGAAATAGATCATGCAATTGAGTCCAGACTTCGTGTCGAATTTCGTGGGCGTGTGCGACTATTTTTGCAAGGACGACGTCATTTTTATGTGGCCAAACATAATTGGGTTCGGTAGAGCTAAAATTGGAAAATTATACCCGGGACCAGAAAATTACCGTTTTGCCCCTAGGCCTAAATATGGTGTTCCGAATTTCGGGCTTATTTGGGCAATATTTTAGAGTTTTATATTGCATTGTATCAGCCCAATAATGCTGGAATTTTGGACCATAATGCCCCCAAGATTTTTAGCAAGTTTAAACCACAACCCTCGGATTAGGGGCAAATTGGTCATTTTGGGAAAGTTGATCACCAATCCCACTAAGCCATTTGTGTATATCTCCCCCTAGTCTCTCTCTCTCTCTCCTCCTCATTCTCCCCTCACCAGCACCGGCAGCCCCTCCTCCCACGCCTCTCACTCTCTCCCGTTTCCTCTCTCTCTCGGCCGGGAGTGCAGCTGCACCGCCTCTCGTCGGGATCCTTGACCCGCCACATACCATCATCACCACCACCCCGTCCCACCATCACCATCACAATTCCGTCCCCCTCTCCTCTCCGTCTCCCGTGATTCTCTCTCTCTCTCTCTCTCTCTCTCGGCCTCGCCACACCAGCTTGTGGAGTGCCACCCGGCTTCCGCCCTTTGTCCACCGCTCGCCCGCCTTGCCCTCGCCCCAACCCGACCAACTCTCTCTTTTTCTCTCTCCCTTCCGGTAGTGCGATCAGCCTCCCCACCTAGGATCGCCCGTCCATGAAATCACCGCCCGGTGCCCGTGCCCGTGAAGGCCCGCCGTCGCCCGCCCGCCTTGCCCCGCCGCTCTCGCCTTTTTGTCCCAGCCGTGTTAAGGGCTTAGAAAATTCAAGTGAGTACAACCCTAAACCCTAATTAGGCTAATTTACATTTCTAGATGGGTTTTAGGGGTTAATTAGGGTAATTTAGGGGTTAATTTGCAATGGATGATGGGGGCTATTGTTGTGGCTGATTTGGTGGTTTAGCATGACAATTTTAATGAGGTTTAGCAGCCAAGGATGTGCTGTGTAAAGGCTGGATAGATTGAGTAAGTTCAGGTTCAATTGTAGAATGTAGTGCGCGTCGAGTATGGCCCTCGTGGTGGCTGATTTGAGTGATGTTTCGGGGAGCCTAATGGAGTATTTTGAAGATATTTATTGGCCTAGAACTAGCTGTTTAGTGGCTGTCCATAACGGGATTGAATTGGACAAGGCGCGATCAATTTGGGGTTTAATTGTGCAATTGCTGGGAATGTTCGCATTGATTGATTGAGTGGCTGAATTGTCCTTGGTTGTGACCAATTTGTGATGCCACGTTGAATACTCATGTACCGTGACTTGAGGGAGCTCTGGGGATCATGGATTTGTGAATTTTTAATGATCTAGTTTCGTGTTTTCGCGTGCCAATTTTATGCCATGGCTGGACTGGTTGATTTGATTGGTTGGGCTCATGTATATTGAGTTGAGCATGTTGCTTCGTGAATTGAATAAGTGGTGTTGTGCAAGTGAATACCCAAGTGTGAACGTTATAGCCATGAGTGTACATCTTAAGCATTGGCACAGCATGTGCATATATACGAGTGTGCACGAATAATATGTGCATTGTGATCACCTAAAATGCCCTAATGCGTTTTACGCGGGATTCGAGATAAAAATTGGTGACTGTGGAATGTGTGATCATAATAAGCCCTGATGCATTTTACGCGAGGTAGTGAATCCGTCTTGAGGCGTGTTATGTGGGACGATGCCCGGTTTACCATAAGATGACCAACCCCTGATCGCTTTTACGCGAGTTATGTGTCATGAGCACGACACGCTTAACGCGGGCCGTAGATCGATCTCAAAGTGATAGACCTAATGCGTTTTAACGCGGGTCGGAGGAGAAATTGATAAATGGCAAATGTGCTAGTATGCAAGTGTGCGACAATGCATTGATGAAGTATGAGCATGAACGTGAGCACAAGCATATGCATGACATGCATCATGACTAAGTGATATACATATATGTGCCGTGATTGAATTCTATGGCATGATTGTGATTATATATCAAATGCCTAACCTGCAGGGTCAAGTAAATTTTGGATTTGAGTCCGAGGGCCTAAGTCATTTATGTTCCAATTGCGTGTTGTTTAGTACTTTTCAGGACGTACATGTTAGCCTAGTTTAGGTTTAGGGAACCTATTCGCTGAGATTTATTCTCATTGTTATGTAAACCCAATTTTTCAGACCCCCGACCTTGAGATGTCTGCGTAGTACCCGTCCGTCTTAGGATTCCTTACCGGATAGACTGAGAGGAGTCAGTGTACCCCGCAGGGAACGAGGATTTTTGGGTTAGATATCTTTCTACCATTCGAGTTGACTCGGGCGAGGAGGTTGACCAGATCCATAGATATGTAGCGTGGTGCATCAGGGACCATGAGGAGACCTACGGGCCTCTCCGATCTTTTGAGATTCCGCTTACCGATGCCGAGGATATTGACCCTTAGTGCCCCGATGGGGAACTGGCGAGCCCCAACCATGTGCCAGAGGGTGGAGGTTCATACCCGGACCCGATGGAGTCGGAGAATGAGGAATCGGAGCCCATGGAGCAAGATATGGAGCCGGAGGACGAGGCCGAGCCGATGGATTCCGAGGAGGAGTCAATTGGGGCCGAGTCCAAGCAAGATTCCCTAGACTCCGATGTCGAGTTGTCTGATAGCTCTTCAGAGTCATCGGGATCCGACTCGGGCTGGGTTCCGTAGGTTTAGCCTTAGTCTTAGATATGAGAGGGCCAGTACCTTTTTGACCGGAGCCCCTCTAGTTTTAGTAACCCTGACCGCCCGAGCCACTTACCCCTTTTTGTCAGTAGTGGCCTTTGACCCATTTTTTATTTTTGGAGCGCAAGCTGTAAATGGATAGTGTACATGGTTCCTAGTATTAATGCAAGTGTATATTTGTTCATGCTGTTAGTTGCGTGGCTATCCTTGGTTATGTGTTATATTATCGTACGGGTGTTTGATTGCTTCCGCATGTGCTTTAATCTCTGTATGTTGGTGTCGGTCGACGACGCTGGCCCTGGGACGTCGCAATCCAATCGACCTCAGAGGAATGTTCGCACGCCATAGGGTTCGGGGCGTGACAACAATAGACCTCGGGTGATCATCATGCTCCCAACTTTATCGCATTTGAGTTTATCAACTTACAAACTTTTCAACTTTTATCTTTCTTCTCTTCGCTTGGCCAAATCCACTTCCCTTGTTCATCTTTGGTACCTTGATCTTTCAAAGAATCTCGTCAAAGGTCCCATCCTAAATGCTATGCTCCAAAACATGACTTCTCTCCAGCTTGACCTTTTAGGGAACTCTTTTAGCATTTTGATTCCCATGTGGTTTGACAAATTTACAAGTCTTGTTCATCTCAATCTTGAGGGAAATTATTTTTACAAGATTGAAGGAGGTCTATTGTCATTCTTGAATAGTGAGAAGTACCTCAAATCATTGCGTTTGTGTCATAGCCAGATCAGAGAAAATATTTCGACATCTCAGGGAAATTCATCAGGATTCATGGAGAATAGCTTAGAGAGTCTAATGATATGTAATAATTATTTTAGCGGTGCTTCGCCAAACTGGTTGATGAACTTTACACTCTTAAGATACTTAGAGCTTGGCGAAAATTTCTTCTTTGGTCCAATTCCTAGAGTCATCAGAGCGATGGGAAAGTTGGTAACATTAGATTTTTCAAATAATTGATTGAATGGGGCCATATCATCATTAGGTCAGTTGTCATCATTGAGATTGTTAGATCTTTCGAATAATCGATTGATTGGGGCCATTCCATCGTCATTAGATGAGTTGTCATCGTTGAGATCGTTAGATCTTTTGAATAATTGATTGATCGGGACCATTTCACCGTCGTTAGGTTAGTTGTCATCATTGAGATTGTTAGATCTTTCTCATAATCAATTCTTTGGGCATATTCCTGATTCATTAGGGCAACTACGATTCTTACAAGACTTGCATCTTAACAGTAATCGTTTGAGCGGCACTATACCCTATAAGTTTGGAGAACTTTCCCATCTTTCGGTTCTATTTCTTTTTAACAATTCTTTGGGAGGGCAGATTTCAGATTTGGACATCAGTGACAACAATCACTAGACTTTTAAGGCAAAGCATTGCTGGACACCACCTTTTCGACTTAGATCTATTAGGATGAATTCCTATAAATTGGTAACCACATTTCCCCAGTGGATGCAAACACAGGTGGAAGTTAAGAATATATCTCTCTCAAGTGCTTCAATTTTGGGGGCTTTGCCTAAATGGTTAGGCAACATGACATTTAGCTAATTCAATCTCTCATACAATCAAATCATGGGACCCTTGCCAAACATGCCTTCTGACTGTTCCATTTTAGATCTCTCCCACAACTTAATCTCCGGATCTCTTCTAACCAATATTGGTGAGATGCACCTAGAGACTCTGTATCTCAATGATAACTGCATCAATGGCACAATACCATCATCTTTATGTGAAGAGGGGTCGTATGATCTAAATCTTGGCAATAATAAGCTATCCGGCAGTATTCCTGACTGTTGGAAGGGTTTTGCTTTATCTCACTTGACTTTGTCATTCAATAAGCTGTCCGGCGTAATTCCAAGCTCAATCGGATCCTTACAAGCACTTTCTACGCTGCACTTGAATGGAAACCATCTCAGGGGGAGCTTCCCCTGGCTTTGGGTAATTGCACAAACTTGATTATTTTGGACCTTGGAGAGAATAACTTTTCTGGAAATATTCCGACATGGTTCAATGAAAGCTTTTACTACTTGCAGATCCTGAGGCTACGAGAGAATAGTTTACTGGCATCATTCCTCTGCAACTTTGCTCACTCTCAGGTTAAAAAATATTGGATATGGCATCGAACAATTTGACGACAACGATCCCACCTTGTCTCCGCTATATATATGGCATGCAATATTCATATGTATACTTTAGATCTAATCTGGATTGAAATCGAGAGCATATGGTTGAGATCATGAAGGGAAGATATAATGAATACACCGAAATTGATCCGCAACTTGTGGTCAATTTGAATCTGTCGAGCAACAACTTGACCAGGCCGATTCCCCAAGAAGTTACTTTCCTCTCGGAATTGCATGATTGAACTTTTTGCACAACCTTCTTTCCAAAGGCATTCCCATTTGCATTGGGGACATGGAGTCACTCGAGTCTCTTGATCTTTCCAACAATCGCCTCTCAGGAACAATTCTGCAGAGAATTTCAGTGTTTACATCCCTAAGCCACCTCAACCTGTCGCACAACTTCATGGGGCAGATTCCAAAAGGCAGTCAAACCCTGGTGCCAGCAATCTTCTACTATGTGGTGATCTTCTGAGAAGAGAATGCCCTGGTGCAGAGACGCTTCAAGCATCGAAAATCTCTCGCCCTGAAGATGCACATGAAGAGGTTAAGCTTGAAAAGGTGTTGTTCTACGGGGTCGTAATGCTTGGAGCTGGGACTGGGTTTTGGGGCTTTTTTGGAGTTCTGCAGTTCAACACGGACTGGAGACGTGCGTTTTTCAGCTTTGTGGATCAAGCAATAAACAAGGTATATTTGGCTATAGTGGTGAAGGTAGCAAACTGGAAGAGACTGAGATAATCAAGAAGTGCTTAGGCAATGAGCAATCTCGTGCCCTCTCCCCTGCTTTTGGTTCTTCATTTTGGGTGTGTGAAACTCCTTGTCCCCCCGTATGATCTCTTCCGTCTCGTAATCTCTTCCCCTTCAACAATTTGCTCGTTGTGTTTTAGTTAGTATGGTAACTTTGTCCTGATCGTGATCGAGAACTCTTGATAATCTCTTCCGTAAAGAACATCCACACTCACTTCTTAAAGCACATACTAACTGCCCAATAAAGAAAAAGAGAATGAAGCTTAGTTGCGTTGTTTTGTATAGGATAGCACTATGTCTTTCAAATGATCAGTTTATCAGGAAGCATGATCACGCGTTAAATTTTCCCTACATTTCTTTTTTTTTTTTTTTGCGATTATACCAAAGGCCTTATGCTTCCGTGTCTTCTCGGCCTAAACGACTTACATTTTCTGGTGAAATCCTACTTTAATCAGAGCCCAGTTCCTCAATTTCTTCATGTCACTCTCTAAGTTTAACTCTAATTTTGATTGTCGGTTCTTTCTAATTATATTCCTTAATCTTGAAGTTCTCGCGTGATGTTTTCCCAACCCAATTTGTACGTATTCTAACTATATACATAATCATAACCTTTGAATGACCAGACTTTTGCGCGTCTTGACTGCAAAGTTTTCCATAGTTTCGTCACTAATGGTTGTCGCTAGAGGATCACCATGGGCGCACATGTTGCTCAGATAAACGTTAGATGACAAATCCAATGAATAGACTTCTTTCTTTCTTCCGACTGCGGAAGCATCATCACTTAGTGTTAAATTTTCCCCATATTTCTTCTTTTGCGTTTATATCAAGACCTTATAGTTATGTGTCCTCTCCCACCTAACAACTTATATTTTCTGGTGAAATCCTGCTTTAATCAGAGCCAAGTTCCTCAACTTCTTCATATCTCTCTTTAAGCTTAACATTAATTTGATTGTGGGTCTGTGCTAATTTTATTACTTCCTCTTCAAGTTTTCGCGTGATGTTTTCCCTATCCAATTTTTGCATATTCTGAACCCCTTGGGTGTCATCTGACTAATAGATTAAAACTTAAAAGTGTGATTTTCAAATCATCTTAACTGTCTTATCAATTGTTTGGCGTAGATGCATGTTGCCGATGCAGGCCCGAACTCCATCAGTCCAATCACCAGTAATGAAATGCAACTGCATGGGACCATCTTTGAATATAAGCGCAATAGTTTAAAGAGATGATGTCGACTTTGATATTTTGGGAGACGGTCGACTTGGAGTCAAGTCATCAGGATGCTCTGCATAAATCCTCGACGGAGAACACTCAAATGCGCGTGAGAAGATAGGCTCATAAAATATATTCATTATGTTCCTTAGCATGACAAGCTCAAGTCGTAGAATGTGTGCTTTCCTATTTCATTCTCAAATACTACTAAGACCAACAACTGATGGTTACGTCTACTGTTATGGTAAATGAAGTTACACGGTACACCGATGATACAGAATAATAATTGGTTACATTTACTATCATTCCTTCCCTTGTTCTTTGTAAATGCCACTTGTCTACCCTTAAGAACCCACTCCAAACCAACTTTCAAAGTTTGAACAAATACTCCCAATCCAAAACATTGAAGCCTGATTGAGCGGCTTTTGCATACATTATAGCTTTTGTTTTCAATTTCATCATCCTTCATGGTGGAGCATGATAATGCCAAAGTGCTTGTACTAGTAAGTCTGATTGTCGATTTTAGACAACGCATGTGTATGTTTGTGCAGAAACAGAAAGACATCCTCCATTTGCTTTGAAGAAGAAATGGATGCTCTACTCAAGCTGAGACTAAGTCTTTCGAACACATCTGACCTCCTTTCTTCTTGGAATGGTGAAGATTGTTGTTGATGGACCGGAGTGACGTGCGACCGAGCAAATGGACATATCGTCGTGCTCGAGATCACACTAGGAGCTGAATTCTCGTTACCACTAGGAACTGAACTATCGGTATCACAAATTGTTTCCACAGCTAGTGAATTGAACTCTTCTTTGCTTAACTTGAGATACTTGAGCTACCTAGACTTAAGCGGGATCTCTTTGCACGCGTGCATGCCCAAATTCATTGGCTCGATGAAGCAGTTGGCGTACCTTAATTTGTCCAACTCTTTCGTTTTTTGCAATTGTTCCACGTGAATGGGGCAATCTCACCGAGTTAGAAGTCCTTGATCTCCATTGTGAGAATTGCTTAGTTGTTCTTGATGACATTCAGTGGATTTCGTGCATCTTCAGGCATTGAAGTACCTCGACATGAGTGGCCTAAATGTTACTGGATCTAGAGACCTCATGTAGGTGATTAGCATACTCCCATCTTTATCACATTTGGGCCTATCAACTTGGAGGCTTCATAATTTTCACCTGTCTTTTGATCACTTGGCCAATTGTAGTTCTCTACAGCTTTAGTGCCTTGATCTTTCAAATAATTTTTTGAAGGTCCAATCCCTAGTGCTATGTTTCAAAACATGACTTCTCTTGGCACCTTGATCTTTCAACAAACTTTTTCAACTCTTCAATACCAAGGTGGTTCGATAACTTGAGAAGTCTTGTCCATCTCAATCTTGCACAAAATCTTTTGCAAAGTATTGAAGGAGGGTTGTTCTCTTTCTTAGGGAACAACCAGTTCCTCGAGTCACTGTTCTTGGGCCATAACAAATTTCATGGCGAGATATTTTCAATCGAGGGAAATTCTTCGGCCTTATCCGGAAAAACTTCAAGCGACTGGAGATAAATAATAATTTCCTTCAGGAGGCTTTGCCAGATTGGCTGTTTCACTTGAAAAAACCTGACAATACTTGATCTTTCTTTTAATCAATTAAAAGGAATATTCCATATGCATTAGGAAGATTGCAAGTCTTAGTGGTTTTAGAACTCAATCATAATATTCTAAGTGGTACTATTCCATACAATCTCGGGCAACTTCAATATCTTTCCTAGTTAGATCTTTCAGTGAATTCCTTGAGAGGAACAGTTTCCGAAACCCATTTCTGAAACCTTTCGGCCCTATCTTATTTAGATATCAGCAACAACAATTTAGTTTTGGAGGTGGATTCCGACTGGATACCACCCTTCAATCTCTCGTACATTCGGATGATTTCTTGCGAGTTAGCAAAAGAATTTTCGCAATGGATAAGAACACAAGTCAGTGCAAATGAGATAGTTTTGTCCAATGCCTCCATCAAAGGAGCTCTCCCAGATTGGTTAGGTCTCATGTCACTCTTCCACCTGAATCTCTCCTACAACCACATAAATGGATCCTTGCCAAAATTTTCTTCTGACCTGAAATTGCTAGATCTCTCTCATAACTCAATCTCAGGACCTATTCCACAAGATATTGGCCAAGTGATGCCTCATTTGGATTCCTTGCATCTGAATGATAATCTCTTAAGTGGTCCAATACCCACCTCATTATGCGAGATGGAGTATCTGTTTGAGTTGCACCTCGGAAGGAATGAATTAGTTGGCGAAATTCCTGCATGTTGGAAGGAGAACCCTTGGAAACTCCTTGATTTATCATCCAACAAGTTGTACGGAGTCATGCCAAGCTCTTTGCGAAATTTAATTGAGCTTATGTCAATACATCTGAACAACAATAGTCTCCATGGAGAAATTCTTGCGACCATGATGTATTGTAGGAACTTGTTAATTTTGAACTTGGCGAGAAAAAATCTCTGGAAACATTCCGCATTGGACTGGACCAAGCTTTCAGCTATTACGGATTCTTAGACTGCAAGAAAACATATTCAATGGTAGTGTTCCTTCAAAGCTATGCTTACTCTCCCGAACAGGCAAAAATCGAACTGCAAATGTTGGACCTAGCAGTGAACAATATGATAGGATTGATTCCACATTGTCTTGGCCATATGAAAGGAATGAAACTGAACAAAAGCATAGATGAAGGCAACTCACTCTCCTCTATTTATGCAGCCACACCTTAGGTGACATCTGCTATTGCTCCCACAGATTGGACTCGAGCATGTGGAGCAGGTCGTGAAAGGGATGAACCTTGACTACCCAACACTTGATATACAACTTATGGTCAGTTTGGATCTCTCGAGCAACAAATTGATTGGACCGATCCTTGGAGAGCTTACCTTGCTTTCTAGATTGCGAAGCTTGAATTTATCACGTAACTTTCTTTACGGAGGCATACCGACTATGATTGGAGACATGAAAGCACTCTAGTCACTTGATCTTTCAGAAAATCACATTTCAGGAACAATCCCACAGAGCTTTTCTTCATTCACATTTTTAGCAAACTAAACTTGTCTCACAACTTCATGGGACCAATTCCAAGAGGAAATCAAATCCAGACCCTTGACGATCCTTCCATTTATGCCGACAATCCTCTACTTTGTGGCGATCCTCTACAAAAGAAATACCTCGGTGCGGAGGCCCCTCAAGCGCCAGAAGAAGATGCCAATGAAGAAGGTAAGCTTGAAAAGGTGATGTTCTACCTTGTCATAATGCTCGGGTTTGCAACCGGGTTTTGGGGAGTTGTTGGCGGTTTGGTGTACAAGAAGAATTGGAGACGCGCGTACTTCGGCTATGTGGATCGGAAAGCAGACATGGTGTGTGTGATTGTTGCAATGAAGGTAGCCGAGTTGAGGAGGAGATTCAGAAGCGTAATAGGCATTTCTCCACATTAGTCAGTCCAATGCTTCATTGATCTCGTGAAGTTCTTGCCTTGTTCAAGCATAATCGTCTTAGTAGTTGGCTTGTTCCTCCTTATGAGTAGTAGCCAATTTTTTGTTTTCTTTAATTCCAAGCTTGTCCAAGCGAGCCTTCAACGGAACAGCACGGGGAGTGCAAATCATGTCAGTTGGTAATTTTTAGTGTTGCTCAGCAATTTAGCAGTACTTCGAGTTATTATATTCATGGTGTTTTGCTTGTCAATGATGTGAAATTATGTTAGCAAATTCCATTTTCGTCCTGTTTATGCTTTTGCTGCTAATTGCATGTCGAGGGTATTACAAAATCAGGACGTTGAAATCGTCAATGGCATAGGGCCGTTCAATGTTAGATGTGTTCCTCTCCTAAGATTATATTTCCTTTCTCAATTTCAAGACATAGGAAAAATATTTGCATGTAATCCAATCACAATGCTAATTAACTGCGAGTCACTCGTCGACTTCTCTACCTAGCGACTCCGATTTTTCTGTTCCATAAATAAGAAAAAGAGCATTAGGGTCTCATAATTGAGTCAGCAAGGTAAAACATTAGTCTTAACCCTGTTAATTGGTGTTGGTCGGGACAGATTGAAATGGGCCTCAACAACGACGGGCCCCCAATTATTGGATCACGAGGCCAGCGAACGATTGTTTAGGGTTAGGCTTTCTCTCTTCGTCCTTAAGATCCAGCCACTGCGTCCTTCTAACTAGGACTCAATCTTGCATGCGATTTTAATTTAAACGTGCCCTTTTTGCTTTCTTTGTTATGTTGTTAACGAAATCTTAACGGTGAACGTTTAAGAATCAAGCGAGAGGATTGCATCAAAGTGCTCCTTTCGTGCGAGGCTCCAACTTACTATGGTCAATACACGTGTCCTGTAAAATCTTCTATTGAGAGCTAGTCTTTTCGAGACTCGAGTGGTCATGCAGAAAATTAGCATTTAGATCTTGTTGTAAATGATCAAATGGACGGTTGATCTAGGAAATGACGGGACTAACAAATTGCCGCCTTTTTTTCGGAAACAATTACACTTCTCATTTGCACTTTGTTAAATCATCAGTCGTAAAATTAGCCCACACATAATCTGACCAATAATCAATCTCCGATGTGTGGTACACCCCAAGAAATGGATCTGTTGTTAGACCTAAAATGCCATATGAAATAGGAGAAGGTTTGAAATATTATTGAGACACCATTAAATCGTCACCATTTGAGTGCTCCTTTCGAGAAAAGTTTCTTCTCATGTAGACTAGATTAAGTGATTGGATGTTAATCCTTCAACCCAAACCGGCTAATGACTTGTAGCTACACTTGGCATCAATGTAAGTTTCTACGAATGATTTGGTACCGCATTTTATCTTGTTCCTCTTGGGAAATTCATCATTTCCCAATCTCTTTATTTAGAACCTCTTTCATCATCAATTAGAAAGTGGTCTAAATTCTTCCCTGCGCTTGGTGAAAGTAGAGAAATGATTGGGTGATAGTTGAGAATAATAGTCTGTCCTGGATCACAAAAACACCAATAACAAATAATTATAAATTATTGAGCGTCTACTCCTCTAAGAATTTGGGGCTTACAACATAATATTACTTTCACAGTGACCCAACGACTGTTCTGCTAGTAAAATCCATGAAAGTATAAGGAACCTATCTAATTAATTTCTCCATATATGATCTTCGTAGACGTATTCCAGTAGCAGGGACCGTTGAAAGTATAGGAAAGATGATTTTACTATATTACCTATCACAAAAACATTATTTTTAGTGGGACGATAGCTCTGAAAAGGCATTGCCCGTCTTTTCTTTCATCTCGAACGAAATTACTAGTCATACGAATATTATCATTTAAACGGAATTGATTTAAGGTTAAAAAAAGTCAACCTTTTCCTCCTGTTCATTTACAACAGGCACGTATTGCTTTTCTTTTTTCCAGAAAAATAGGGTAACTGCACAATTGATTCAATAAACTGGATCATCCATGGCCTCTCTTCTTTCTAATTAATAGACGACGAGAATAATTTCAGAATCCATACCAATCAAAATGTATTATCCTGGAAGTTGCTTGATATGCACACGTAGAGAGAAAGTCCATTTCATTAAAATCTTGTCAGGATTTGCATTTATCCGAAAGAAATGCAAACGGACGAATCCAGATCCAAGTAGTGGCATGAGATAACGACACGGACCTAAAATACTTGACTTGGTGCTTGCGGGTCTTGCACTGCACAACTTGTGGCCACACATAAGTTTTCCACAATAATGCTGTTGGTCCAGCCCCACCAAAGCACATAGATATAGGTGTTATTTAAGACATCATTTGTTTCGGGAAAAATGAATAATTTGGAAAATATTTTTCTAAAAAGAATTGCTTGTATCAGTCACAAAAATGAATAAATAAAAAATATTTTCATCGTCCACGAAAATGTTTAAATATAAATTGTTATCGGTAATGAAAACATTTTCCATTGACTAATTATTTAAAGCAATACAAGCGATCATTTTAATGAAAAATTTTTTCAAATTATTTATTTTCCAGGAAAACATTTTCCTCATTTTCTGACATTTGGTTTGCTTAGGAAAATAAGTCAACGGAAAATATTTTCTTAGTCAATGAAAAATGTTTTCCTACCAAATCTTAAATTTCAAAAATCGAAAATCATTTTCCAAAATATAACTACGTATGGGCGATTGGATCAAAAACTCTACGCTTGGGCACAGGAATCCCAACACTTGCTTCCAGATCCTTGACTGAAGGCTGAGTCCCTAGAGCCTGGGTCTGGGTCTATTGAGGCTAGGCCCAAGTCGATCTAAGTCATGCCTGAGTTCACTGAGGCCGGGCCCGGGATGCTAGGCACGGAAATTGCTAACATGGGCGTCGGTTGTCCTATGTGGCACAACCAGTGTTGACGTTGACAATTTTTATAATTTTTTTAAAAATTGTCATCGAGCAATGTAGGATAAGGTGCGAAATTTGGAGATTAAGGAATAAAATTAGCAAGAACCCACAATTAAATTCAAGTAAACTCAAAGAGTGACATGAAGAAAATTAGGAACTTCACTCTGATTAAAGTAGATTTATCAAAACGGATCATAAACCCATTTCTTAACCCATATTTGATGGGCTGAGTTGTTTGTGCTAGTAATATTAAGTAAATAGGTCATAAATGGATTTAGACCCAACTCTATGGGTCATAAATTAATAGGAGTGTTAAATGGGTTTATAACTTACTTAGACCCAACACACCTCAATGACTCTCTCTCACCCTTACTTGATCTTGCGCCTTCTCGCTCCGTGCTCACAAGCTTAAGCCTCGCTAGAGGCCAGTTAAGTTGGCCCTTGTGACCCTCTCATGTTCGGCTATCGCCGAGGCTCGGCGACCGAAGGAAGAAAGGAAAGGAAAAGGAAAGAAAAGAAGAAAAAAAAAAAAGGAGAATTTTTTTATTAAAGATTGAATATTTTAAAAAAATTGCAAAAATTATCCACGTTAAAGCTAGTAGGATGGTTAATATCCATGTCAGCAATTTTGGAAATTTTCCCCGCCCAAATAGTGTATGTTTATTTAGAAAAATGAAATAAAATTTTCTTTATCAAACGATAAAAAATATTTTTCAATTCATTTCCAAGTCTTAGACAAACACCGGAAAATATTGTCCTTGTCCTGAAAAACGACTTCCTGGAAAACATTTTTCAAAAATGTCACATTTTTCGTGAAATAAATGGAGCCTAAAATATTATAGCATTATTTCTCTATAGATTCTGTTTGTTTACTCTAGCAACACCCAAAATCACTTCATGAAGCACATACTAATTGCACAAAATACAACTAAAAAGAAAAAAAAAAAGAGTAAAGCCTAGTTGTGTTGTTTTGCATGTTATATCACCTGTTCTTTCAAACAACCAATTTATAGGGAAGCATAGTGTTAAATTTTCCCTACATTTCTTCTTTACGATTCATCAAAGCATTATGGTTATGTGTCCTCTCCCACCCTAACAACTTATATTTCCAGTGAAATCCTACTTTAATCTAGACCTTTCAAACTGTTGGTCCGACCTAAATAGACACATTTAACCTGTTTTGATCTATTTCCATGCAATACAAATCTAGTGACCCATACCCAACCGAACCCATACACAACTCATGCCTAACCTGATCCATATTGTTAAAACACTTCTATATTTAACTCAATTTAGGAAAACTCATACCCAAACTAAGGTGAAAGCACGGAGTAAGTAAGCGTGAGATCGAGTGAGGACAAGAGATAGTCATAGAAGTAGGTTGGGTTTTAGTAAGTTGTTAACCCATTTAACAATTATATTAAACCCATTTATGATCTATAGAGTTGGGTTTAAACCTATTTACTAAATATAGTTAATCTATATAATAACCCAACTCATCAAATATGGGTTCAGAACTGGGTCCATGACCCGCTTTGATAGGTCTACTTTAATCAGAGCCAAGTTCCACATTTTCTTCATGCCACTCTTTGAGTTTACTTTAATTTGATTGTAGGTTTTTGCTAATTTTATTCCTTAATCTTCAAATTGCACCACACCTTATCCTACATTGCTCGGTGACGATAAATAATCATGAACTCTTGGGTTTTCATCAAACTAATAAACTCAAAATTATGATTGTTGGAATAATCGAACCGTCTCATCAATTATCTGGGGTATATGCCAGTTGCCAATGTAGGCCTTAACTCCATCGCTCCAATCAATGGTAATGATAGGCAACCCACACGGGACCATCTTTGAATGTAAGCACAACGGATTAAATAGATGATGTCGATTTTGACTTTTCGAGAGACGGTCGACTTGGAGTCAAGTCAACGGGATGCTGCTACATAATTTCTTAAAGAAGAACAATTAAATATGCGTAAGAAGACAAGCTCATAAATTATGTCAAATCTATGTTCCCTAACATGACAAGCTCTAAGTCGTTGAATGCGTGCTTTCCTATTTCCTTCTCAAATACTATTAAAATCAACGAGTGATGGCTACGTTTACTAAGATGATAAATGAAATCGTGTACACATGATACGCGATACACCAACGATGTAAAATAATAATTGATTACATTCAATATCACTCCCTCTCTTGCTCTCTATAAATGCCACTTGCCTGCTCATAAGAACACACTCAAAACCAACCTCCCAAAGTTTGAACAAATACCTCCAAACCAAAAATTTGAAGCCTAATCGTGTGGCTTTCGCAAGCAATATAGCTTTTGTTTTCATTTTCATCATTATTCATGGAGGGACATGATAATATGAAAGTGCTTGTACTAGTAAGTTTGTTGTTAATTTTAAACAATGCATGTGTATGCTTGTGTAGAAAGAGAAGATCATCCTCCAGTTGCTTCGAAGAAGAAAGGATTGCTTTACTGCTGCTCAAGCAAAGTCTTTTAGACCAACCTCACCTCCTTTCTTCTGTGAACGGTGAAGATTGTTGCTTGCGGAGTGACGTGTGACCGAGCAAGACTTAGACTTGGTGCTTGCGAGTCTTGCGGGTTTCAGGGTGACGTGACAGAAGGAAATTGATGTTATCGGTTTATAGCATGACTACTCTGCTAGGACTGCTGCCTCACCCCGGAAAAAAAAAAAAAGAAACAAAAGAATGGACTAGATTCAAGGACGAAGGAAGAGATTAATCGAAAAGTGACTTTGACAGGACTAGGAGTTATTAAGGGACTTCCCAATTTCATAGCCTGAAATTGAAAGAAACTCGTACACTGTCAATTTCAATTGAAAACTAAAGTCATATTTAGAATTTCAAAATTATTAGATGCGCTAAATGCATACATGCGCCTTTCACATGGCATATAGAACACAGGTACATCCATATGCCCATTTAAGAATTCTAATTTTTTTTTAGTCTAAGATGTCAAAACTCACTTGATAAAGCTTACTAGCCGAAAAAAATGTAAAAACCTAGTTGGGTGGTTTTGCATGCAATTACTCTCTCTATGTGGCAAGTAACAATCCTCGTAATAAACTCTTCATAATAGAATGCACACGGTGATTTTCATTCTCTATATATTTTTGAAGAAAGTCTTCCCATATTTCTAGATTCAATCTCCTTTTTTCAGAAAACATATATTTCTTCATCTATTTGATTCTCTCCATTAATAAAGATATGGTTTTCAACTTAACCATCAAACAGGAAGTCCGCTAGTCCCTTCTATATATATATGGCGATGTTATCTTTTTGTGGGTCTAGTACTGGGTTTTGGGACATTATATGCTCAACTGGGACATTTGTAGAACAATTTGGGATTATGAAAAACAAAAATGCACGATGATTGCTTATGAAAGATAAAAATAAATGCAACCGCATAAATATGAACACATAAAAAAATCTGGAGAAAAAGGATACGTTAGAATGAGGACAGGGACCTCAAGACTTTGACTTGGGCCTTGCGGGTCTTGCGGGTTTACAAATAGTGATGTGACTAAGTGAAATCGATGTTATCGGCTTACAGTAGGGGGCAAAGGCGAACGCCTTGTCTGTTTCAACTTCGAGCTATGAAATTGAGGCGTGACTACTCTCTGATGGGACTGCTGCCTCACCCCAAGAGGAAAAAGAAGAAAGAAAAAACAGGATAGTGGACTAACGTTAAGGATGGGGACAAAGATTAATCGAAAAGTGACGTTGACTTGACTCGGAGTTATTGAGGGACTTCCAATTTCACAAACTTCAATTGAAAGAAACACATAAACTTTCAATTTCAATTGAAGACCGAAGCGATGGTTAGAATCCCGGAATTATTAGATACGCAAGATACATGCACTTGTATCTCACACGGCACAGAGATCATGGATGCGTAGGATATTGTATCAGATGGAACGCACTCATACATTCCCTTGAAAATTCTGTTTTTTGGCTCTAAGAATTTCAAAACTCACTTGATAAAGAATACTAATCCAAAAAGATATATAAAAGCCTAGTTGCGTGGTTTTGCATGCAATAACTCTCTCCATGTTGCAAGTAACAATCCTAGTAATTTTGTTGATGCTAGCAGTTGATTTGTGGTGTGGATTTTATACTTACTGTCAATCTATGTATTGAGACATGATATGACATATAAATGCATAGACCGGTTCTGTTTCAGGACTTAATCACGGTCGACGTGATTTGCACGACTTAATCACATCTTATTCGGGCTATGTTACATGGTGAAGCATTACCATAGGAATCTCTTGACATGAGCGATCAAATGAGTTCGGTGGTATAGAGATTGTTTTTAAGTTAACCATCAAATAGAAAGTCTGCTAGTCTTTTTTATATATGGCGATGTTGCATTTTGCTGAAGGTGCGACTATTCTGATGCATATGATAATGTGTTGAGATGCACCTATGAGCTATATTAGAAAGTCCCATATCGGAGAATTGGTACATATGGAGTAATTAATATATCATAATTGGCATATAACTTATTGGCTTAAGTTTTTTTTTTTTCTGAAGGTGAATTCAACTGGATTTATTGACGGGTTCGGACTTGAGTTCTCTCTTGGTGGTCTCCTCAGATGAATGTATCAACTTCCACTCCGGACTTCCAACATAATGTGTATCCAGCCCTTAATCCCTTGACTGCATCATGCTTTGGTGAATATATAATCAAAGAGCGTGTTCCTATGACCCAAAAAAGATCCTCAAGATAATTGACTGGTTATTTCCTGTTGCAAATTTTCGTCATTTCTTCATCTACATACATCCCTTAGAGGAAATATGAGTTTATACTAAAACATCCATGATGGACATTTTTGGTAATGGCAGAATCAGGCATACATCCCGTTAATATCTGGTTTCTTGCTTTTGTTCTTGTTATTTGTTCTGATGTTGTTAGGTCTGTTTGAAACTTAGGGAAATTTTCAGGATAATTGGGATCTTGTTATAGTTTGAGTGTGTATGATAGTTGAGGACATGGTTTTTTTTTTTTTTACAAATTTACTGGGTTTTGGGACATTATGTGCTCCACAGGGACATTTGTAGAACAATTTGGGGTTACAAAAATTACACTATATTTGCTTATCAAAAAATAAATGAATATGAACAAAAAGGATATGGAAAAATGAGGACAAGGAACTCAAGACTTGGACTTGGTGCTTGCGGGTCTTGCGGGTTTTCCCCATTGATGTGATTGAGGGAAGATGTTGTCAGCTTATAGCGGTGGGCAAAGGCAAACACCTCTCTTGTCAACTTCAATCAAGGAAGTGAGGCATGACTACTCTAAGGATGAATTAAGAGATTAATGGAAAAGTGATAAACGTTGACCGGAAAAGTGCTAAAAGTTTACTCGAGTTGGAGTTATCCGTGGACTTTCGATTTCATGAATTTCAGTTGAAAGCAACATGCAAACATCCATATGCACTCATAAACCAAAACGATGATTAGATCTCCGGAATTATTAGATACGCCGTGACTTGTGCATCCGTTCCTCATACAGCACATAAATTATGAGTGCATATGATATCGTGTAAGATGGGAACACACCCACGCACCCTCCTTTATAAATTCTATTTTTGTCCTCTAAAAATGCCAAAACTCACTTCATATTACCTAAAAAACAAAAGGTATAGAAGCATTTTTTAAAGTAACAATCCTAGGAACTTTGTTGATGCTAGCATATTGTATTGAGGTATGGATTTGATACTTCTTGCAAACCAACATAGTGAGACATCATATGACATACATGTGCATGGACTGGTTCTGTTTCGAGGCTTAATCACCACCGATTTGATCTTTGCCACATAACCATTGTCAATATGGTTTTTGAGCCTTGTCACGTGGCGAAGCGTGACCGTGGAGTTTTCTTGACATGGGCAATTGAATGAGTATGACATATGCTGTCTATGCTATGCTATGTTGCATGGTTTATGATATGGTGCATACCTTATGACTGTTGGAATGTATGCATTATGCTGTTGGTTTAGCCCCACCAAAGCGCGTAGATGAAGGTGCTGTGACTTGATTAATATGTTATAGCACTTTTTCTCTATAAATTTCTGTTCATTTGCTCTAACAACATCCAATCTCACTTCATAAAGCATATACTAATTGCCCAAAATAGAAAATAAAAACAAAAATCAAAAGAGTAAAGCCTAGTTGCGTTGTTTTACATTTGATATCACCAGATCAATCAAATAACCAATTATAGGGAAGCATTGTGTTAAATTTTCCCTACATTTCTTTTTGAAAGATTTATCTAGCCCTTATGTTTATGAGTCCTCTCCCACCTAAAAACTTACATTCTGTGTCGAAATCCTACATTAACCAGAGCTAAGTTCCTCAATTTCTTCATGTCACTCTTTAAGTTTAGTGGGCTCTTGCTAATTTTATTCCTTAATCTTCAAGTTTTCGCGTGGTGTTTCCCAACCTTATTTTACATTGCTTGATGACCGTATATAATCATGACCTCTTGGGTTTAGTCGAGCTAATAAACTTAGAAGTGTGATTTTTTGAAATCATCTATCTCATCGATTATTTGGGGCATATGCATGTTGCCAATGCAGGCCTTAAATCCATCAGTCCGATCAATGGCAATGACATGCAACCGTACCACTACGGGACCATCTTTGAATATAAGCACAATGATTTGAATAGATTATGTCCGCTTCGACTTTTCGGGAGACGGTCGACTTGGAGTCATGTCATCGGGGTGCTGCTACGTAATTTCGTAACGAAGAACAATTAAATATGCGTGAGAAGACAAGCTAAAAAATTGTGTCAATTCTATGTTCCTTAACATGACAAGCTCTAAGTCATTGAATGCGTGCTTTCCTATTTCCTTCTCAAATACTACAGAAATCAACAAGTGATGGTTACGTTTACTAAGATGATAATTGAAATTGTGCACACACGACAGAACAGTAATTGGTTACATTCACTATCATATTCTCTTGCTCTCTATAAATGCTATTTGCCTACTCTTAAAGAACACACTCACAATCAGCCTCCCAAAGTTTAAACAAATGCCTCCTAACCAAAAACTTGAAGCCTAATCGAGTGGCTTTCGTGTGCAATATAGCTTTTGTTTTCATTTTCATCATTATTCATGGCGGGACATGATTGTATGAAAGTGCTTGTACTAGTAAGTCTGTTGTTAATTTTAAACAATGCATGTGTATGCCTGTGCAGAAACAGAAGCTCATCCTCCATTTGCTTTGAAGAAGAAACGGATGCTCTGCTGCAGCTCAGACGAAGTCTTTCGGACCCATCTCACCTCCTTTCTTCTTGGAACGGTGAAGATTGTTGCCAATGGACTGGAGTGACATGTGACCTAGCAAATGGACATGTCGTCATGCTTCAGCTCACACCAAAAATTGAATTCTTGTCACCGCTAGTAGTTGAAATAGATCCTTTGCTAAGACATGAGTTCCTCGAGGAGTGGCCACAGTTTTTTTCAACAGCTAGTGAACTGAACTCTTCTTTGTTCAACTTGAGATACTTGAATTACCTAGACTTGAGCGGGATCTTTTTCAAGTACGCATCCATGCCCAAATTCATTGGCTCCATGAAGCAGTTGAGGCATCTCGACTTGTCCCACTCTTTCTCTTTTGCCACTGTTCCTCGTGAATGGGGAAATCTCACCGAGTTGGAATTCCTTGATCTCCATTGTTATTATGACATGGTTGTTGTTAAAGACATTCGGTGGGTTTCGCATCTTCGGGCATTAAAGTACCTTGACATGAGTGGCATAAATGTCAACAGATCTGGAGACCTAATGCAGGTGATCAGCACACTCCCATCTTTATCACATTTGATCCTTTCAAATTGTGGGCTTCATAATTTTCACTTGTCTTCTTATCGCTTGGCCAATTCTACTTCTCTTCATCTTCAATACCTCGATCTTTCATCCAATTATTTCGAAAGTCTCATCCTAAGCACTATATTTCAAAACATGAGTTCTCTCCAGCACCTCGATCTTTCATTCAACTCTTTCACCTTGGCCACTTCTACTTCTCTTCATCTTCAATACCTTGATCTTTCATTCAATTATTTTGAAGGTCCCATCAGAAGTATTATATTTCTAAACATGACTTCTCTCCAGTACCTCGATCTTTCATATAATCATTTCGAAGGTCCCATCCAAAGCACTATATTTCAAAACATGACTTCTCTCCTGTACCTCGATCTTTCATCAAACTTTTTCAACTCTTCAATACCAAGGTGGTTTGATAACTTGAGAAGTCTTGTCGATCTCAATCTTGCAAACAATCTCTTGCAAAGCATTGAAGGAGGGTTGTTCTCAAGTCACTATATTTGGGCTCTAATGAACTTCACGAGGAGATATTTTCTGTGGAGGGAAATTCTTCGGGGCTTATCGGAAAATACTTCGAGCGACTACAAATAAGAAATAATTTTCTTCGGGAGCCTTTGCCAGATTGGTTGGTGCACTTGAAAAACCTGACAATGCTGGACCTATCAGGTAATCAATTACAGGGAACCATCCCATCTTCATGTGGTTGGTTACGCTTGAGAGTAC
Source organism: Syzygium grande (assembly GCA_024733475.1). Taxonomy (NCBI): domain Eukaryota; kingdom Viridiplantae; phylum Streptophyta; class Magnoliopsida; order Myrtales; family Myrtaceae; genus Syzygium; species Syzygium grande. The sequence goes on along the minus strand of JAMXDD010000007.1, from coordinate 14,541,407 downwards.
TTATTCTTTCTTATAATCAATTAACAGGGAATATTCCAGAGGCATTAGGAAGATTGCAAGTCTTAAAAATTTTAGATCTCAGTAACAATCTTCTTAATGGCACTATTCCACACAGTCTCGGACAACTTCAAAATCTTGACCTGTTACATCTTTCAGCAAATTCCTTGAGAGGAACAGTTTCCGAAATCCATTTCTCCAACCTCTCGAAGCTATCGTCCTTAGATATTAGGAACAACCATTTAGCTATCGAGGTGGATTCTGACTGGATACCAACCTTCAATCTCCGGTCCATTGCGATGGCGTCTTGTGAGTTCGGAACGGAATTTCCGATGGATGGATGAGAACGCAAGTCGATGCAACAATCATAGATTTGTCCAATGCCTCCATTTCAGGATCTCTCCCAGATTGGCTAGGTCTCATGTCGTTCTTTGACCTGAATCTCTCTTACAACCAAATAAATGGATCTCTGCCGAAATTTCCTTCTAACCTCGGTTATTTAGATATCTCTCACAACCAAATAAATGGATCTCTGCCGAAATTTCCTTCTAACCTGTATGATTTAGATCTCTCTCACAACCACATAAATGGATCTCTGCCGAAATTTCCTTCTAACATGTTTTTATTAGATCACTCTCACAACTTAATATCAGGACCTATTCCACAAGCGATGCCTCGTTTATATTCCTTGAATCTGAATGATAATCTCTTAAGTGGTTCAATACCCACCTCAATATGCGAGATGGAATATCTGGACGACTTGCACCTTGGACGGAATGAATTAGTTGGCGAAATTCCTGCATGTTGGAAGGAGACCCCTTGGAGACTCCTTGATTTGTCATCCAACATGTTGTCCGGAGTCCTACCGAGTTCTTTGGGAAATCTAATCAGGCTAAGGTCATTACACTTGAACAACAACAGTCTCCATGGAGAAATTCCCGTTACTCTAAACTGTTGCAGGTCCTTGTGGATATTGGATCTTGAGAGAACAAATCTCTGGAAGCGCTGCACATTGGATTGGACCAAGTTTTCCATTACTACAGATTCTTAGACTGCGAGGAAACATGTTCAATGGTAGTATTCCTTCACAGTTATGCCTACTCTCCGCGCTGCAAATATTGGATCTGGCAGTGAACAATATGACAGGAATGATTCCAAATTGTCTCGGTCATATGAAAGGGATGAAACTGAACAAAAGCATAGATGAAGGCAACTCACTCTCCCGCTTATGCTCCTGCACCCGTGCTTAACCTGAGCGCGTCCACTCCGGTAGATTGGAATCAAGAGCATGTGGAGCAGGTCGTGAAAGGGGTGGACCTTGACTACACAACACTTGATCTACAGCTTATGGTCAATTTGGATCTCTCGAGCAACAAATTGATTGGACCGATCCCTGGAGAGCTTACCTTGCTTTCTGGATTGCGGGGCTTGAACTTATCGCGCAACTTTCTTTCTGGAGGCATCCTGACTATGATTGGAGACATGAAATCGCTCGAGTCACTAGATCTTTCGAATAATCACCTTTCAGGAACAATCCCACAGAGCTTTTCTGCATTCACATCACTGAGCAAACTAAACTTGTCTCACAACAACTTCACGGGCCAATTCCGAAAGGAAATCAAATCCAGACCCTTGATGATCCTTCCATTTATGCCGACAATCCTCTACTTTGTGGCGATCCTCTACAAAAGAAATGCCCTGGTGCGGAGGCCCCTCAAGCGCCAGAAGAAGATGCCAATGAAGAAGGTAAGATTGAAAAGGTGATGTTCTACCTCGTCATAATGTTCGGGTTTGCAACCGGGTTTTGGGGAGTTGTTGGCGGTTTGGTGTACAAGAAGAATTGGAGACGCGCCTACTTTAGCTATGTGGATCGTAAAGCAGACATGGTGTACGTGATTGTCGCAGTGAAGGTAGCTGAGTTGAGGAGGAGAATGAGAAGAGGGTAACAGGCCTGTTCTCCGTATCAATTCAGTCCGATGCTTTATTGATCTTGTGAAGTTCTTGCTTTCTTGTTCAAGCAAAGTTGTCTTAGTAGTTAGCTTGTTCCTCCTTATGAGTAGTAGCCAATTTTTTTTGTGTTCTTTAGTTTCAAGCTTGTCAGAGCAAGCTGTCAACGGAACGGCAAGGGAGTGCAAATCATGTCATTTGGTAATTTAGTGTTGCTCAGCAATTTAGCAATACTTTGTGTTATTATAATCATGATGCTATGCTTGTCAATGATGTGAAACTATGTTAGCAAATTCCACTTTCGTCCTGTTTGCGCTTTTTTGCTGCTAATGGCATAGGGCCATCCAATGTTCAACGGATTCCTTTCCTAAGATTATGTTCCTTTCTCATTTTCGAGATGTCGGAACAAAATTTGCATGTGATCTAAATCAAAATAAAGGATTCGTGTAAAGTTTAGAACCAATTCTCCACAAGGTGAGTACGTCTCATTATTTAAGAGGAATCGAGGGTCCAGTCGTGAAAAATTTCCGGTGGTTGATAGATTTTTTAAGTTGATGGTAAAAAAAAAGTATGATCAGTGAGCAAGGTCAAGGAACTCAAGTCACTTAGCCTTCGCCGCTTCATCAGTAACTTCGTGAGCAAATGATGCTTCGGGAGTCAAGTTAGGGGAACTGACAGCTACACGAGTTAAAACTTTTGTAGCTTGTCCTAGTATGGATCTAGCTTGAGAATAAGAACCTGGAGAACCCTCAGCCTTGACTTGATCCGATGGTTGAGCCGAATCAGGAACTTGATTTGGAGAGGATGATGGAATCGGTGGGAGAGTTTCTGCAGAACCTAATGAAATCGAGTACATCTGCTTTCAGCAAGGCATGCAAAGTATAATCAGAAATAGTAAAGTGGAGCAAGAATATAAGATACCGAAAGCGACATCCGAGCAACATACACGCGGGAGAAATGGAAATGCTGTGTGCCAACCTTTTTATATTGTGGCTCTTCATCGCTCTCCTCTGAACTATCATCCTCACTGTCGCTTTCATCAACATCCATCTTTACCTGCAGCACCAAGCACCAACCGCTCAGCCTCAGTGGTAGCGCACTAACATCAATCAACTCTTTAGTTGACGATACACAATCTGTTTGTTGTTTGTTTTTCTTATTCTTGTCGATTCAAAGAGCATTGACAGAGTCAACACCCTTTCCGACCAGCTTGTTATCAGCGTCATAGTAAGAGAACTCTGAGAACTTATCGACCCGTAATCGATAATTTTGTATCGTAGCCAACTGCCTTCCACCATGGATGGAACATGATTTATTCATACAACTTCATCACGCCCCCATTGACGGTAACACCCATTTTCCCTTCATAAAAAGAAACCCACCCTAAAACCAAAAGAAAAGAACAATAAACAAAGAAGCCCAAGTGAAAGACGGAGAAGAGAGGAACAGATACAGCATAACTCTAGGTCTGACATTGTAGCCCAATTGTACATCACGCAATGTAAAGACAAACACAATAAACCTGCTGGGTCTGCTTTGTTAGAGCTGTCGCATGTGGCCTCTTAACAGAAGCATCCATAGTGTTCTTCATAGGTGGGCCACGTAAAATACGAAATAAGAAGAGGAAGAAGTGAAAAAGAACAAGTTTAAGAAGGCATCCAATTGCAAAAGGCCACACTACAATAAATTGTACTTGCACAATACAAAGAAGCTTGCAAGCATCTAGCAGAAAACAAACTGATGCAGACTCCATAAGAAAAAAACAGTGGCAACCATCGCTGATCGAACTCAATTGCTTTCGCAGATATTTATCACGAGACAATTATCAACAAAAGTGAACATGTAAGACTAAAATCGTGTGTCCAAAAGGATATCAGAAAGGTACAGCAAAAAATGAACACAAGAAAATATCCACCGCAAACAACTGATTGGATACATCAGGTGCAATATAAGCCAATACAAAATCAAATCTGTAGATCAATGCAATCTGTTGCACATCTACACATATGCATGCAAAAACCAACTGCAGTGACAGATGCAATATTGGTCAGCATCTGCGGAATCACTAAAATATGAGATATCACATTAGCAAAATGACATTCAAGGTCATTGCACAAACCAAAATTTCGGAACTAAGCCACTCACATCATCATCCGAACAGCTGTCTGACTCATTTTCAACAACTTTTCTAAAAAAAAAACTTTGCGGATACATTCTTGCTTGATTCGTTTTTGATGCACTATTAACTGGTTTTTCAACACTGTTCTTAGCAACAACTTCCTGCATCAAGCACAAAATTAAGTCTTTTTTGCACACGAATGCCCTCAAATACACAACCATGGTAAGATTGAGAAAGGACGGAGACCAGAGCTCTTCCTCTAATTCACTATCCGAGGAACCTCGAAGGCCAGCCGTCAGTTCAAATGCAGATTACATCAACCTCACTCCAATCAAAATCATAACACATGTTTTAGACATCCAGCAATCTGCCGTAACATCAAGTAAGACATTCTCCATCGCATAAACCGCCACGCACCATATAGGCAGGATCAAGTTCCGAGTAAGAATGAGAGAATCTATACATAGCAATTCGTGAGACGTAATGGAGACGGATGACCCCAATTAAGCATGTTACCAATATCAAGAAATGAACGGCAAAGCCTGGAAAGCCCGGAATAGGCTTCACACTGTCGTTCCTGTCCCGACGCATGCTACGACAAAATCTTTGCCTTTACCAAGACCAATATTACCATGTACACTTTACCCAAAAAAAAAAAAAAATATTACCATGTCCACTATTGGCAATGAGGACCCAGAAAACTGACTTATACAGCAGACCCATCAGAAGCTTCAAATAGATGCCTACAACGAACCCCGACAGGGCCGGCCGGCAAGACCCTTGCCCAGCCCTTTCCGGGCATTGCCGGTGGCCGGTGACTGGCAACCGATGAATAAGAAAGAAAGAAGAAAAAAGGAAAAAGAAAAAATTGGAAAAATTCAGAAAAAGGTAAAGGACGAAAATGCCCTTGACCATCCGGAAAGTCGAGCTCTTCTTTGAAACTGATATAACCACTTTAAACCCTTATTTGAAAAACAAGATTCACTTCGAGGCCATTATTTGAGAAATGAGGATACTCCAGTGCTCTTATTTGAAATAACGTCCATTTCAAGCTCTTATTTAAGAAAATGTTCAGGTTTTTATTTGGAATTTTCTCAAAAAAAAAAATTTCAGCTATTAAAGTAAGGGTGTTACGAAAAACATATATTCGATAATGAACATTTAACGGAAAAATTACCGAAAAAGTGGGGATTGGCAAAAACCCTAGTTGTTAAATAGAAGTTTGTACGGGAATTCATGGAATTCTTTAGGAAAATTTCGAGATTGAAATTCTCGTTAGAGCATGCTTTGCTTTATAATAGAATATTTCAAATAATTTTGAGATTTTCGAGATCGAAATCCTTGTTATTGGGGAGTACAAGACTCTTCGTTGATCAATGAATTAAAAAGGCAATGATGGGCTCACTAATTTTAGCTTATAAAAATGGTTTTGATGAAGTGCCAAGTTGTAAGTATCCTTTGAAATGAGTGGATCATATTCTACCCCAAATAAAAATTTGACGTATTATTTAATAAATTAATTTTGTAAATCCATCTTAATATACTGCATCTTTTCTATGGCCAGCGATCTTCTTATACTCAGCAAAAATTAATGTTGACAAAAGTTCACTTCGACATGAAGAGATTGTTGCACACGCTTTCAAAAAAAAAATTAATAACAAGTACTAGAGTAAGAAAAATACGCATGAGATACAAAGAATGAAGAAAAATAAAATAGGCAAAGAGAATGACAAGAAAAATTAAAATAATAGCAAACAGGTGGGGATGAAAAATAAGCATTTCCCGCAGGTAAATTCATTATCTTTTCTTTCCTCCGACTTAGCGATTGCATTTGATAAGCACAATTAATTTCCCTTTTTTTTTTTTATTTTGGCCGTACACAATTCATTTCCTCCAACAATGTAAATTCATGGATCGAAATTATGTGGAGCAAACAAATAAATTGTACTCTTTCAGGGCAACGGGACAATCCTTTTATTTTGCCGGTGATGTAATTACAAATTACATCCACAAAAAAAAGTACATACTTTTTGTTCTTCTCGCGCCACCGTATTCTTCTGGAAGAGAATACGAATTTTTGGTTTGATCAAGGATGTATTTCTTTTTGAGGAAAATCGATAATGTAAAAAATTTCGATGGTTTTTGTCGCTTAATAAAAATGTGACAAAAACTTTTTCCTTCTCAATAATAATAGTGCTTGGAAATAGATTATTGTTATTAATGAAGCATTTTTATTAATTCATTTTCATATTGGATATAAAAGATTAAAGTTACAAAAATGTTTTCAAAATTTTGAATTTTCCGAAAGCAAACGTAGCCCGAATCTCACTCGTATGTGCAAATTATCTTGTTTGTGTATGTCGAGTGAAAACCACGCACAAGTACCATATTTTGACACCCGTCCAATTTTAATTACTCATTACCACATCTAATCAAACTCTCACAATCTAAAACACTAAACTTGTCACCATTGTGCTTTCCATACCATAGTTGTCGCTGCCACTCTTTTCCGACCGGGCCGCTGCCGTTGACCTCTCCACACAGTCGACACCACTGTGTCGCACGACCCATCTTGGATTTTTTCTCTATGCCCGTCCACGGTCAAGTTCTCAGCAAGCTCAACACTCCTCCATGCCGGTTGACATCTCGACGACCTTGATTGCCATGGGCCGGTAGCGCCTCCACATCTAGAGGCTCGAAAAACTATCTCATCCAAATTTGGCTTGTGTATAATCGATACCGTCGAGGTGCTGATGTGGTGGAGAATTTCCCATTGTGGATGCCAGAGGCATGACCTCACGGGCCGTAAAACAAAGAGTTGGATTGCATTTAATTGAAAAATTCTTGACTCAAGGTGTATTTGCTCAAAGCAAATGGTGATTGGTAAGTGGTTGTTGGTTTATTTTTTTGCAAACTAGCTTTGAATTTAGAAAAAATTAAAAAAAAAAAAGAGGGGGAAAAAGAGAGGGTGAAGCAATTGAGCAGATTTGGTGAAGCAAATCTCTCCATCTCTCCATTGTCTCCATGGTGGAATCATGAATTTTTATGTTTCTCCAACATTACTCTTATGCACCCTTCGTCGTAGACACTAGACATAGACCTGTCCTTCTGCTTTCCTGAATCTATTTTTTTATTTCGTTGTCGTTTTTCCTTAACAAAGTTACTTATAATTCTCATGATAAAAAGCATGCACTTTTGTAGATATAGAATATACCAGCAGCATTTCAAGAAAGGAATAAACGATCACGAGTTGAAGACGCTCGTGTATTCAAGCTGAATCGAGTTTCCCGAAGTCGAGGAACAATCGGGGATCCGAACCTGACAAAGAAGGTCCCAAACCATTTTTAAGTAAGCTCCTTACATTACGAGGCCAACCATTGCGGTGGTGTTGGCTTTTGATGTATCACTATTCTAAGACAATGCAATTGTGACACGGCTCTATTGGATAGGACCTCGCGAGTTAGGACAAGCATAAGTCCTCGTTTAATTTTACTCTTTAGGTGTTTGTACTGTGTTGATCACATGCTTTATAATAGTTGATCACTAGTTAGTGGATTATTAGTCTACTACTATCGTGTTATGTAATTGGTCAAACTGTCAGAGTATTAACTAGTTAACTAACTAGTGACCGTGTTGACTAGTATGTCATGAATAGATATGATCGTATAATTTATGTAATTGATTATAATATTATATAGTTAACATAAAACGATAATAAAATAATAATTCTCGTTTTAATTGAATAATTGTTGGATCTAATTTCATTACTACATACATAAAATGCAATCCAAGTCCACTAGTTAATTCCCCCACAAATCGATCCGGTTTCTTTATAATAATTTCTTTGTGAATAATGGGCCTAATTCCAACAAAAAAAAACACCAACTTTACATTGAGTGTCAATTTTGGTTCGAACTTTTTTTTATCTCATAAAAATAATCAACTTTCATTTAATTCCTAAATCTGGCCCGAATAATTTGAAAATTTCACATTTTGAGAGCCAGATTTGGAACTTGAGTAAAAGTTGGATGCTTTTTATTGAGAAAAAAAAATTCATACCAGAATCATCATTCAAGGCAGAGTTGGTGCTTTTTTTTAGATTAGCCCGTGAATAATAGGTCATAGCAAAATGTTTTTACATATTCTTGTCAAACGCTCTGATATGAAGTAGTGAGATGTGTCTCGATCAACCCCGGTTCATCAGCGGCCAAATTTCTAACCGGACAGCATCGGCTTCCGGGACTTCCGTATGCTATTTCCACGCCCCCAAGAAAGGTACATTCTTTGTCCGAAAATTTCAGGTCCTTAATTTATTAAACCCAGCGCATAAACTCGAATTTTTTTTCGCACAAAAGGCATGCGCAAACACACATACTATATGATCCGTTGGTCTCAAACTCAAGACATATGCGAATACATTGTTGATCCCACCGATCACGTGCATTTGGATCAAATTTGATAATTTTCGGACAAAAAAAAATGCCCCTTTCTCAGGTGCGAAAATAGCCCGTAAAGGTCGCCTAATTTGGCCGTCGACAAGCCCAGGGGTTGATTTCAACACATTTCACGATCTGAGACAAAATCCACTTCAGGGTGTTTTCGAAAATTTCCCCTTTAATCCGAGTCAAAAGAAAAGAAAATCCACCACTCTAGGAGCCCTTTGATTTCTCTATCTTGTAATCGCCAAAAACATGGGAAACAGACCGACCGGACCGAACAAAACTGTATGCGTCCGCTAAAATGAGCGCGATAAATATGGCCCCGCGAGCTTCGCCGCTCTTCCCTTCGCGAGTCGAACAAGATGACACCCAAAGTTGCAACTACATATATATACATCGACTCCTATGCACCAAATCCCCGCTCATTGTTCAACCGAACAAAAATAGACAACTTGGAAATCCTCTGCATGGAGAATTGCCACTCAAAATTGGCCAAGATAGAGAAATGGAGAGATGGCCTTTACAATTCATTCCAGGTCTTCAAAGGAGCTTCTGAAACCGATCGGGTGGTCAACTTAGAGACCAGCAGCTACGTTTTGCCTGATCAAGTTCTGGACATGCTGCAACTTCTCTATAGTTCTCCAAGATTTTCAGTTTGTTTCTCCCTCGACAACGTAGACAATGTGCTTTCGCCAATGTTTGCAAGTTAGCTCATGCATGCTTGTCCATTTTCTCACTGCTCTCTGTCAATGGAGGAATCAAAGAGGATATTCTGAATGGCAAATGGAGATGTACTCCACAAATTGTGAGTGTCGCCATCTGAGACCACCCAAAGGGCTTCGATCGATCAGTCACCAGTGCCTTCATCCAAATCGGAGAAATAGCCGAGCTCAAAGTTCAGGTCAGTTTCACCCTGATCAGTGGAATGTCTTGGGTGAATGTGAGGTTGCAATTGAGAAGACGACAAGTAAGGCAAATGACTGGACACAGAAGTTGTGGATTTTACGGAGATCTAATGATTCTTGCGGTTTCGACAGAGGTGAAGCTTTGCTCAAAATTTTCAGTGAATAGCATAAGATCAACAACTGTGTTCTCCAAAATTGTCCATTGGGAAGAACTGCACATCCAAGCTCATTTTTTTCAAAACGGTTTTCGATCATAAACACCGGAGGCATAAGACTTGGATTCATGGTATGCGTATCACCAATTGCTAAGCTGATACATTGCCGAATAACACTAGATCGCTGAGATACAAGGTCTTTGTAGCTGCAAGGTAATCCGGTTGGTCCATCCAGGGGAGCAGATGAGGCATGGGTGAGGACGATAATGGCATTATGCCATATTACCGAACCAAGAGAATTGGTGATAGACCGCAGAAGTGGCAGATCAATAAGATCACTCATTGGGCAATCCAGACGGTCGACATACATAACAACATCAGGCGGAAAGCTTTTAGTGAACTTCTTTATAGACATCAATATTCTCTGGTTGAGAGATTGATCGGTACCGGAAGATCGAAGACCTGGTGTATCAACAAACCTAAAATTGACACCATCCTTAATTCCGAGAACCTCTTTCACAGTAAAAGTCGCGGGCTCAAATGCATTGACCACGGCTTTCTTTTCTCCCAAAAACGGTATCAATGGTCGCACTCTTTCCCACACCTGTTTTTCCGATGACCAGGATGTTCAATGACAAGTCTATACTACCATGCTCAGCTTCAAGCTGCACTGCCAACTTTTTGGCTGATTGGAGGCAAAATGCTTGACTAGAGTGGCTGCCTATGGTTAGGGCAAGACGGTACAATGCCTGTGTAGCTATGGAATTTTCAGGAGAATAGCCTAGTCTATGGACAAGTCTTAAGAGTTTTACCTTTAACAGATGCACATCCTCAAGGCGCTTCTTTTCCTCTTTGCTAAGATTCTCCTCTGATTCAGTACAAGAAGGTGCTTTGAGAAGATCTCCCAGGATGTCCAAGTCAACTAACAAATTCTGTCCCCCATAAACACAGGAACCCTCTTCTTTGCTTGATTCAGAGACAATATGGCCATCATACGTTGCTGGATAAACTTGAGAATTCACTGGATTCAAGAGAATACAGGATGCAAATTCGTCTTCTAGATCACTTATTACCAGTTGACCGGTTTCAGAGCTATCATATATCAAACTGTCAACCCCTTCATTGTCAAGCAAGCTCTTTTCACCTTCTCTTGTTTTATCTAGCGCTTCATCCTCCACATCTCTTCCTTGTAACTCTGGTTCATGATCTGAAGGGGAAACCGCAAACACAGAGTTAAGGAGATTCCTAGGGTCGCGCAATGCCCCATCCGATGAACTCATTTCACTAGCCTCCTCACTTGCATTGGTAACGTTCTTGTAATAAGTATAGTCTAAGTGCTTAACTTCCCCCGCAACTTCAGGGCACTCAAAAGTATCTGCAAATGAGGTGTCTCATCATTCAATCGGTCTTCAAGAGTGAGACCTGTATCATAAATAGCAACTTTCCCTACCACAGGTTCTTCAACTGCACATGTAAAGCTTGGCTTCACAATTTTGCACCAACTGAAATCTAATTCCTCGAAATTCAGTCGCATTGCCTCGGAAGCTGTATTTGTTTCACATTTTTTCGCAAAATCAGTATCACTCAATTTTCCATTCTTCAGCTCCCAAACCCTCTCATCATTTGATCGATGGCTATCTGCACCCTCAGTTCTTCTACCTTCACTACTTAGATGTTTGAAATTCGCTAGCATTTGGGAGCTCTGCTCCGTGAAACTTCCTTCCTCACCCTTCAGAGGCATAACGCGCGCATGCCCCATAGAAGCAAGGTCACCATTCTCACTTATATACTCACCAGAAGTGCTATGTATCTCAATCCCATCCCCAACAAACAAACTTGTCTCACCCTCATCTCTCTCCTCTTCATCCACCATCACCGTAATCCTAGGTGCACCCCCACCATCTCAGACACGTCGAAACCTGGAACTCGCACAGCTCTCAGGATCGCCTCATCCCCACTTTCTTCAATGGCCATCAAGCCCTCCTTATCCTCAAAATCTATGGACAACCTTGCAATAGGCATAACTTGGTCAACAATGGGGTCGTAGTCATACTCTGCCACAGTCTCTGCCACAGAAGAATACTCATCAACGTCACTACACGTCTCTTCCCCAAAGCTGTTCTCAAATTTGTTCGCATCCGGGCATGCCACAAAGGGCCTAAAGATTCGATCTTTCGCGATGCCCCCAACTCCTTCCAACTTTTCCTCATCTGGGTCCGCAACGAACGGCCTCTCCAACGCCGTTTCGAAGTCGTCCCCGCTAGCGAACAAGCGCTCACAGTCAGAGCCGCCTCTCTCACTGCATTCGTCGCTGCAACTACTAGTGCCATACCGAACGTCGATTCGCGGAGCCTTTGGCTCGAAATCAGAGCCGCCGCCGCCGCCTTCGTCGTCGAGAGTAGGAGGAGCTCGTATGAGAAGCGAACCTGTGGAAGACGACGAGCCGGAAAGGGAGGCGCTTCGTGCTGCGGAACTAAGGACATGCTTGGCATCCATCGCTTCCAGTTCTTGCTTCTTTCCAAAGGCGTAACCTCAGAGACTCATGGGTCTAGAAAGACAAGAAAACAGAGTCGTGGTGGGGTTTCTTGTGGATTCTTGTTCTCGGTAGAATGAATCCACGGGGTAGGTTTTGCTCGATGCATTTTTATATTCGTCGATGCCTTTCATGTTCGTCGTTCTAACAGCGTGTGCTCTGTCCCGTGTTGGGCTCCCCACAGTTTCCGAGGCTGTTTTTTCAGGGAGCCCTTCACCGGAAGCCGATTAGTTGAAATCAGGGGGAATCGTACCCATCAAATTTCGCATATTCATAAGATCAACGGCAGTAATTAATCCGATTTATCATGGACCGGATGTAAACTTTTTTTCCTTGCCCTATTTACTTGTCCGTTCACAAATTCTCCATGTACTAAGATTTCAATAAAATATTGTATTAAAATTTGGCGCAAACGGCTTTAGAGATAATGGATATATATGATTCTCCAACCAAAGATACATTAGGCTGTTTGAGTAAAAAAAATATGCACTTAACATTATAGGCTATATTTTGCATATGATGGACAACTGGAGCATTGGTTTCTAAAATCTCTTATCTATGTAGAATTTGTACATTTTTTTTTACAATAAGAGAATCATAACCTAGTGATTTTTTTTAAGCAAAAAGAAAGGCAGTCAATTGTAAATACTATAGTAATTTTTAGGTGAACAGTGTAAAGATAGGAAAGAGAGAAAGAAATATAATATTTGAGAATTGATAAATGAGAAAAGTGTGTATCAAGTATACGAAAGATATAAATGGTGAACTTTCAATTCTTATAACGTGCTTTAATTACGTACACAACAACTAAGCTCTTTGATTTATACGTACATTAAAAACAAGTCTGGCCTCTCTTTTCGGAAAAGAACACAACTACTCCCTGATTAACTTTAATCACACACGAGGAAATAGTACTTGAATATCGTATTTTAGCTATTATTTGTCAAAAAAAAATTGTCTTTTTTTTTAATCGAACATGCTTAAATCATTTTCGCCTAGTTTGTTTTCGGTATGGAGTTCCTTTTACGATAGTTGGTTCAAGAAAAGATAATAGAAGATCAGTTGAGATAAATTATTTAAGTAAAGATGCTAATGACAAAGATATCATGACAATAAGGAACAAATAATCTTCGTTAACTTAAATGGATGTAAAGTTTCACCTTTTCATAGGTTGATAGATTTTACGATTTGTACTAGAAAGCTATATTTATGCAAAATTTATTTGGTACTTGACAGGATTCAGGCAGAAGTCAAAGATTCCCATCCTAGCTTATGCCAATGCACTAGTAGTTGATCTTTCCTATTCCTATTATTTATACTATATATATATATATATATATATATATATATATATATATATATATATATATCCAATGTGCATAGTATACTGGATCCAGCAATGAATATACATATATGTTGCAGGTAGATTCTAATGGGTACATATTCTTCCGCCTACACCAGAGCAAGTTTAAAACTAATTATGGTAATAGAAGAACATATTGAACAACAGTAGTAATAAAATGATAATCCAAATTCTAAAAGTTTAATACTACCGGTATGAAAATTGGTGAAAAGATCCATAAATACAGCTAGTTTTAGGGTGACCTCGGTTTAGTCCGAATATGATTATTCAGTTACACGGATCGTGGTCTAGTTCGGTTTCGACAAGGGGTGATCGGGTTCCCACCTTAAAGTTGGGAATCGGATCCCCAGTTCTCGAGTGGGTCCACAAATCGGACGGAATAAATTTTTTTTTCTGGTCCTACATATTCACAAGCTTCACTACCAAAGGGTAAGGGATTATCTAGTAACTTTAGCATGGCTTTTATGCCATCATATGTTCATGAGTAATACTAGAGGCACTAAGACTCGTGTACTCGATAAGATCTTTAAATAATGTGGCAAATGATAAGTGGTTATAACTGACCCATTTAAATACCTAATGAAAATATGTCGCATCATTTGGAAAATCCATTTAATATAAGAATCTTTGTATCTCCTACATTATTCATAAGTTCATAGTGAATTGAAGTGCTATGTCAATTGTCAACCGTTAAGTAAACGAAACCATAGGATAAGATGTCATTGTAATTGAAAGTTTAGTAGCTCAACCCAATTTTTTTCGTATGTCACCTATGCAACATATTTGAGGAATGTGGACCCAGCACTAGAGAAAATAAAGAAAAATATGGGATGATTTTGCAAATCAATCTAGAGTAACCGATAGGTGCAATTTCGTCTGTAAAAATGTAAAGTTATATTGCAAACTTGTGAATCACAAGTTATGATTTTAGAAGTAGAGTAGGCAAAGTGATAAATACTGGTAGAGATTTTATTCTTTCCAAAGTATGCTAACCATAATCTAAGTTCCACAATCATCCAAAAGACCTCAATGGAAAACCTTAACCCTAACCATCCTAATTAACTTGTCTTCAGCTGCCACGTTCTTGGGTTATCATAGTCGTTATTGGGTGTGTTTTTAATTATAATAATAAAAATTAATATATATTTTTTTTTCGGGTGAATGGGTCCACACTTACGGCTAGGAACCGGACCAATACTCACCGATTATAATTTTTAGGAACTAGGAACCCCAAAACCGGCCGGTTCAGGCGGTTCTTGATTTGATTGGTTCATTTTGCTCACCCCTAGTTCCTACTTGATAGTTGGGAACCAGACTGCACAGTAGCGATTCCAAAAAATTCGAAATCGAGAACCAAAGCAATTTCTAGAGTTGGCCCGGTCTGGTTCCCAAATCTACCTAGGACCCATGCTCACCCCTAGTTCTACCAATTTCTGATGGGCCATCTACTCGAGAGGACTAGCAAGGGGTCAGTCGGGCTTATTCTGAATTGCCCATCATAAAAAGAAGAATAAGATCTCCTACTTTAAGGGATCTCAAGTGCTTTTTTTCTTTTCGCTTAATTACTTATTTGGTAAATATCATGTACGTGGACAAATATGTAAATACATAATTTTATTTTATCCCCTCACATGTTTCAATATTAAAATTTAATTATTTTTTTTATTGTATGACAACTTTCCTAAAAAGATTTCAAAATCTTAAAATGTCTTTTCTCGTTTTTGTTTCACATACATTTATACGAGTTCTTTATACTGTGTAATTCTATTATTAATTTCTTTCAATTTTCAATACTTCAAATATTTCGTTATAAAATGATTTTGCTTAAGACTCTATTGATAGAATGCTACTTTTTATCTTTTGTTTACTCTAAATGTTGTGGGGCACATACTTTTTATCTAAAAAGTCATAAATCTATTGTACTTTTTCCAAGTTGGTCATAAACTTTTCAATTTTGCCAATTGCGTTTTAAAACTTGTGATGTTTTGCCAATTGAGTCCATCCGCCAAAATCTTACCAATTTTGACCTGAAATCACCGACATGGAAACCTGTCGTCTTTACGTGACGCTTGATCGGTCTTGACATAAACAATTTTTATTAATATTTTAATATTTTCCGAATTTTTACAATAATTGGATTAAAGAAAAGAAAATATATTACAAGATTGGTTGAGATAAATTATTTAATCAAAGATGCTAATGACAAAGATACCATGACAATAAGGAACAAAGAATCTGTGTTATCTTAAATGGATGTAAAGTTATAAGTTCATACATTTTATGAGATTTATACCATAATGTTATATTTGGGTAAAATTTATTTGGTACTTGACATGATTCAAGCAGGAGTCGGAGATTCTCATCCTATCTCATGCCATGTCACTAGGAGTTCATCTTTTAAGGATTGTTTGGGGAGTAGAGTTAATAATGCAGTGTACAATTAAGGGCATTATCACCGACATTTCTCTCTGGAGATTTAATTTGTGCCACTGCATTGTCGACACTTTAATTTTGACTACCATTACATAAGAAAATTAGGTATCCACCCGGCTCTAAACAAAAACATAATTAGTTTAGTTCATATTTATATTACCATGGACCCTCGCATGCAAGATCGCAAGGGCTTCTTGAAGATGTGATAGAGAAAATCTGACCAGATAATGGCAGTTCAAAATGGGTTGTTATCTCTTCAAAAGGAACGTGTGGACTTCTCTATAAATAGAGAATTCTCACTCAACAGAGAGAGAGAGAGAGAGAGAGAGAGAGAGAGTGGAGAAGTGAGCGAAGTCTCTGTCCATCGCTTGGTGGACTGATCTGGTGTCCCGCCCACAGCTCTTGTCGTCCTCGGTCAGTTTTGCGCAAGATGAGCGCAATTTTATTAAACTTTACATGATTTTTTAGCTTTATTACATAGTTCTTTAAATGCACTGTCGACACCCGAATTTTTCCGACCGATAAAGTTAGAAGATTTGAGATTTGAGGTCCCGAAGTCTCGTTTCTTGACAAAAAAATTATTGGCCAAGTGTCCAGGCATCTTTCGATTCTAATCTTTTTTCTAGACATTAGATTTAGGGACATGTAAATTAGAGACCTCGGATACCATTAAATGAGTTTCAACCTATGAAGCGGATGGATCATTTAGAGTACCATGGCGCCGTAGGATTTGACCCAGAGTCACTTGGCGCGACCTTTCAAAACCCGGTTTGTATAGAAATGAAAATTCCATCTTGGTCCCATGCATCTTCTTCTTGTTTTCCTCTCTTGTATGGTTCCTCGCATTGCTTGCACCTATGATTCAGTCCAAAGCCTCCCATATAAAATGCCCTAACATAGCCGGACTCGAAGCTCCTCCTCTGGGTATGAACTTGCAATGTTGATCCTAACTTAGACAGGTTAGATGCTGGGAATACCAAAGAAGATACAGAAAAGCGAAACTGCCCCTTGCGACGGAGTAGCTGTGTAATTAATTGGGCATCTCCAACTCCAAGTTCGTCTTGGCTGCAAATTCATTTACAATAGACTTACAAGGCAATTTTTTGCAAGTCTATTTGTAAATGAATATGCAGCCAAGATGAATTTGGATGCCCAATTACAGTCGCAAGGGTACTTTCAGTTTTTGTAATCTTCCGGAGAGGTTGGTCGAAGCAAAAAGGAGGCTGAACAATCTGCGCGTGCTGCCATTCGCTCCATAGTCTCCATGTATGGTATGCCATTTTCCATACTTGATTTTCAAGATATGCATGTTTCTATTGTTGTAAAATAAATAAATAGCTTGAATCAAAAGAGCAATCAAGTCGGACTTTGAGGCGTGATATCACTTTCCTTAAGGATTTATTTGCCCCACAATGTTGCTAATGGTCACCGGCAAAAATCCTCCAAGATACAACAAAGTCTCAAAATGAGAATACTAGATAGCAATTCTAGTATTTCTCCAGGGTCTCTCTGGGAAACAATTGAAATTGATGGCTGTGGTTTTTCGAAAGAAGACTTGAAAATTGATCTATTTTTCTTGTTGCAAAAACTGACATTTATAGAAATCGGTCTTAAAGAACATAAGCAACTCTTCACAAAAGGTTGCAAAACTAACAAAGATATTTCTTCGGAAGAAGTTGCAAACTGAACAAATGCAACCCTTCGGGAAAGATTGAAAACTGAACAAGTATAATCTCCAAAGGTTGTCTTGAAAAGACACATGTAAAATTCGGAATAAAATAAAATATATAAATTAAATTCCGAATTTTCATAATTTTGAAAATTATTTAATAAACAAAAAAACAATCTTTCAACTAATAAAGATTAATGAGATAACCTTACGAAATAAAATAAAAATAAAATAAAGGGATTAGTGCTAATTAAAACGCGGTTGCGAAAAGTGCTAAGTGCGCCTAATAATCGCGCACCAAGACGCGGGTATTGTCACATCCCGATTTTTGGGCCTGGGAAGCCGCAGGTAAATAGTAATATCCTCAGTTTCAGTCCCTAGGAAATGGCTATGGGTTAAGTTTGGTGGTTTTCCAATCGAACTAAACTATTTTCTCTTGTTTTGGAAAACCTAGTTTTCGGATCATTTGTACCCTTTCTTTTTTTATTATTTTTTGGGGAGACTTTTGTGGTCCAAATTTTCAAATGCTTTCTTCTTAAAGTTGTTCCAAACATCTTGAAATTTTACATGATTTAATTTCAGAATTTTTGGAGTTGATATGAGTGATACAATGACCTGATTTTCGGACCGTGTGAAACTGCCCAGAATGGGTATTTCGGTGATGTTCACACTGTCTTGATTTTCTACAAGTTTTTCTGGGCCGATTTTGGAAAAGTTTCCTTCACAAAAGTTGTTGAGAACTTCCTTTTCTATAACGTGTATAAATTTGGAAATTTTCTGAGATGATTTGGATTCTGGACAGAGCTTATTTTGAGAAGCAAATATTCTGTTCCAGTGAACTGTTTTTAGTCTGTATTTGAGCTACTAAAAATGGTGTTTACGAAGAGATTCCAATTTTGTGTTCTTCACGAGAAATGTTTGGTAAAGCTTTGTTTATGATACATCCGAATTTGAGAATTTTCGGAATCCATTTACTATATTTTCAAGTCCAATTTCGTGAACAGTGCAAAACTGTTCGGTTTTATCCGATTTCAAAGATTTATTAATTTCTATCTGAGAATGTTGGAATTTCGACTTGATGTCTTCTGATAATTTAAAGTACACGTTCTGAGCTTTCAAATGAGATATTTTATGCTTTTATTGGAGGTCAGCCCAGGGGGAAACCGAGAGAGAGAAGCAAGCTTGGAATTGGATGATTCTAGAAAAATCAAAACTTGAAGCCCAAGTTGGAAATGAATGAGGCTTGTTCAAGAAGCCTAATTAAATGATCTTGACTTTGGAGTCCCTATCATGATGACATGCATTAATTAGCCATTATTGTTCTTGACTTTGGAGGCCATCCTCATCATGACTAGTATTAATTAAGTTAGACTTTAGTGGCCCTTCATGATGGCTTGCATTAATGAATTAAGACTTTAGAGCCCCTCCATGATGACATGCATTGATGGCTTAGATATGCTAAGATCTTCCTCATTATGACTTTTGGCTCATTTCTATTAATGCACAAGATTTGTTAGATCATCTTCATCATGACTTTGATTCTTATTCATTAATGCCATGATTTTCAGAATCCTTATAATCATGACATTTGACTTTGGAGGCATTGCATCATGATATTTTGACTCTTATTCATTAATGCCAAGATTTTCAGAATCTTTTATTAATGGCATTTCATCATGACTTTTGGCTTATATTCATTAATGTAAAGATTTTAAGAAGATTTGGTAATGATGCTATTTTGTCCCTTGTTATTATGAAGCTGCGAGGTAAGCGATGACCTCATGCTCCATGATGACACGTGACGCTTACCTCACTCACGCACGATGACGCGGCGCTTACCTCATTGACTTCCTAGCCAAGCCAATTCCTCTATAAATATAGGCCATTAAGAGAGCCAAGAGGGAGAGAAAACCGTGAGAGAAAGAGAGAGAGAAAACCAAGAGAGAAAGAAAGCCGAGGGAGAGAAAAGAAAGGGGCAACCGGCGTGAGTTGCCGAGACCCCAAGGCCATTGTTCTCACCATCCGTTCTCTCTCTAGTTCTTATCTCAGTTTAGTGTAAGTGAATTCCTAATATCGGGAAAGGATGTTGAGATGCGTTGTGACGTGATTTGCTTGGACCGTTTCTCAGTTATTTGGTTGGTCGTAGTAGGTTCATTTCTCGATTTGATCATGTTTCATGTTTGATGTTGTTTTGAGATAAAATCAAGCCTTGGTTGGTAAAGTGTGCATGATGTGGCCATGCGTGATGTTCTCTTGTTTGAACTTTGCTATTGATCCGCCATCGATGCGGGTGCGGTAAGGGCCGACTTATGTTAATGGTGATCGATATATCCTCGCTTGATATTAGTGTTTTTACTTGCTGAGTCTCCCCGACTCATCCTCCGTTTTCCTCTCACGTCCATAGGATGGTCGAAGCGGACAACGGCAACAGGGGAAGTTTGAGCCATGTTGGAGTTCGGGAAAAGCGAGGAGCCGTGAACCAGTAGTGGGCTTAGGATACCCAAGCCACATGTTATTGTTGTGTAAATGAGTAAAAGTCGGCTAATTTAGCTTGTAAAATATGCTTGCGTGTCCTGTAAATACAAGGTTTGTTCATGATACTATTTGTCTTAATCCCGCTGTTTGATGTGATTGTGATTGTCCCAAGTTATGCTTCCGCTTGTATTTACAGAAAGAGAATAATGAGCGGGATGTCACGTTAATGGCTCCGAGGTAGGGGGCGTTACAGGTATTGTGTGGACTAGCACACACCCCATTGTCTTCATTCTAAAGAACAAGAACATATTCAGAATTATAAAGTAGCACACTTTCTCAAAACTTTCTTATGTTGGACAAAGAAAAAAAGTATCATTTTGTTTGTTTTACAAACAAACATCCAACAATCCCCCACTTTGTTTGTAAAACAAAGATTTCATGAATAAAAACTTTTAAAAATTTTAAAAAGCAAAAATGCCATACAGCCAAAATTTCGGTGAGATTAATATCCGTTCAACTGACAGAGGATGTAAGGTAGTTGATAGCGAGTCTTCTTTCGAAGAAGATCAAGTCAAGTTCAAACTCTCTCGTGCATATTGCAAGTCCAAGAAGCCATGTCCGGTTCGAGGCATGCTCAGACGTGATGAACAGAGGCCATAGCATCCTCCGCGGTTTTGTTGATCTCCTTGTTCTTTAGAGTACCGAACAAACAGCCAGCTAATAAAAATTCTGCTATCCAATCTTGATATGAGCTTTTCTCACAGACAAGCATGCATTACATGCATTTGGACTAGGCATAAATGGAAACAGTAAACGTTGACACTTTGCCCAGCGGCTGCTCAAAGTCACTGCAAAAAGAGTCCAAAAGGGTAGTTGATGATGTTATCGAGAAGCTTTCTATCGGAAAGAAGTAAAAGATATTCCAACGATCAGGGAGGAAAAAGTGTCTTTTGAGATGCAAAATATCATTGGTGTGCACACTAATTAAAACTTATGTACCACATATAAGAAACAAAGGAACAAAGTTCAAAAAGACAAATGGCCATCTTATACTATGACAAGAACTCAGCATTTTAAAGTTTAAATGGTCAACAATAAGAGGATCTTAAAAGTACAGAGTGGAACCTACCGAGGATCAACAGGCATGTTCTTACTTCCCTTTGACCAGAATTTGTAGCAGCAACAGGCCGTGTGTTCGCCAAATTACACGCTGGAGAGGAAAAAATGCCGATAGATGAAGAGTTTCATGTTCATACAATGCTTTCGATTCATAATTTCTTATGTTTTACTCCTTGCAGCACTGCTACTGCCTCTTCCATCTCTTAAAAATTCACGAGCCTTGATTACTGAAGCAAAGAGAACTAATGATCAATGCCCCTATAAGTAAACCATTCTCTTCTCTTCAATTTAAAGAGCTCAATGAGGTGGGATTGGTCATTTTCTTCGACCATAAAAGCCTGTGCAGCAGATTTCCCAGTTTCAGGAGACTCGTGTACTGGTCAACGGAACATTCGTAGCAAACTATGAATTGGTCAATATCTGCAAAGAATATATCGGGCTAGTACGCAGTCTTTGTCACGCCCGAACCCCCTACGAGCTCGCGACATCCCCCTGCTCTGGTCGAAATGTTGCGGCGTCCCAGGAACGTTGCCGACCCAATCCAAACATCGAGCCACATGCGGAAGTGAAATATATAAAACAAAACCCTGGACAAAAAGATGATGACAACGGGTAGAACAATGAACGGACAAACAACAATAACAGCATTTCGTACAATATTACTACACCACAAAAACTAACATTATATTACAAACATATGCAGCAAACTAGCATCCGAAATCATCGTCATAACAAAAGATCAAGGTCTGGTTAACTTAACTTCCCTATAGGTCAACCTAATTACACAACCCCTAAAATACCCTAGGAAAAACCTAAGGATCGCCTTTTTATTACGCTCCCCGATTCTTCGGGCTTGAGCCTCAGACACTACTTTGCTGTTCCACCGGCACCAAAAGCGGTTCCTCGAACTTCCAAAAAAAAAGACGCACTTCCGGGTTTATGGCTGAGGATCTGAAATTGTGGATTATACAACTATGAGACGAATCTCAATAAGTGTACAACCCCAAACCTCACGTAGGCACTCACGCACCGCCAGAAAAAACACGCATCTCACACAATGATCAATCAATGTAACAATCACACGAACCTACGGAACCCATCATGCACATTCCTGCACATTAAACCATAATACAGCCAGCACATTATAGCAAGGAATCACAGATCTTGTGAGTGCCTCAATTATAAGCCGAAACCACTTGGGCACGTCTCATACCGTACCTAGCAATTTCTACCCCATAATTAAGCATCACATCATGCGATACAAACATACTACTTTTCTCACACTATCGTCACTTTCTCAAACCTTGCACCTAAAGCCAATTCCCGCTCATTCTCAACTCTTTCATCACTACCGCGCCGCGTAAAGCTTGTCGAATAGCGGTCTTGACCTCATCGGCATCGACACCCCAGCCGGTGCGGGCGCCGTCACCTCGTCGGGGGCGATACTCGTCCCACATGCGAATCGCCTTAGGGGCGGAATCCTACACACACTTTCCTTCTACGGCGCCCGTAAAGCGCATCGGGCCAACTGTCTTGACCCGTCGAGCATCAATACCTCGTCAAGCGAGCATGCCGTCACCTCGTCGGGGCGGCGTAAATCCCGCATAAGCGTACTGCGCCTTCGGGCCGGATCCTTTTCACCAATTCCACAATTCCATATCTTTGTTCCTCAAACCCACACTTACACCACGGCCAACAATGTACGGCCACACATACACACCTTACACACATACATAGCCACACACCAATTCATCTCACATACACTTCACAAACCCGCGTTCTTGTCACACGAGCGCCACCCGACCAAACATAATCCCTCGCCACACATGCCTTATGCCAACACACATTACCATCACACAATCACGTCACACGGCCACACATGCTTAGCACGCGGTCACACACAATTTCTCGCTCATAAAATAAACATCCATAGCATCAGGATAAATCTGGGCAGTTTACACAGTGACCGAAATCCCGTCAAAATAAATAGTAAACGAACTCCAAAAATTCTAAATTTTGGATATGTCATAAAAACATCTTGATCAACATTTCTTATGAAGGATACGAAATCCGGTTCAATCTGCAACCATGCCTTTTTGTCCCTCGAAGTCAGACCAAAATCTGTTCGCTCTAATAAACTATTTTGTCCTCAAAATATATTTCTTTCAACATCCAAATCACCTTGAAAAGTTTTAAAATTTTTATATGTTATAGTCACAAATGTTTCCAACAATTTTTGTGGAGGAAGTATTTTGAAAATAGACCTAGAAAAATTTATAAAAATTCGAACAGACCCGAAGGTCGGGTGAACAGTAAATTGGGCAGTTTTATTTCGGTCCAAAGATAGACTTCGAAATGGCATCAAATGATTTCCAAAAATTCCCAAATTAAAATATGTTATGCTTCAAAATGTTGGGAACAACTTTTATAAGGAATATTTCTTCAAATTCAGCCCCCAAAATTCTCTACAAAAATAGCAAATCGGACAGGTACAGTAGTCACAAATCCGAAAATTACACCAAATCTCACGAATTCAAATTGTAATCGTTCTGTATCCTCACGGCCCTATCCGAACCTCCCAAACCTCATATTTTCAGTCTCCAAATCAGTCCACAACCACCAAATACTCAGCTCTTATCACAGTTCCAAAACAGCCACTAAATTCACCTAAATCGAGTTCTAAACGTGTCTAACAATACCCGAGGTCCTAGGGAGAGTTTGGGGAAGTCACTTACCTAAGAAAGGCGAGACGAACGGGCTGGATGGGTGGCTGAAAGGGGCGGAACAACAGCAGTAATAGCAACATTGATGGGAGGAAACGAAGATGAAGAGAGTGAGAGAGAGAGAGAGAGAGAGAGAGAGAGAGAGAGAGAGAGAGAAAAATGGGAGAGGGGGGCTGATCGTGAGGGTCTGGCCAGAATGGGGAGGAGGAGAGAGAAAAAATCTAGTCAAATATAATGGCTAAAGTGGACACGTGTCGGCGATCCGCGATTTTTCCCAAAATGCCCTTAATCCAACGGTCCTCGTTTGTCTTTATCCAATAATTCAAGGGCAAGATGGTAATTCAATAATTTCAATTTCTTTTTCACTTATTTTAGTCCTCAATTATTGCCCAAAATTGTCCAAAATTTGGAATTCCCAATACAGGTCGAGGGCAAAATGGTAATTTTCGATCTCGGGCGAAATTCAATTTTTTTGACATACAGGTTCCATATGTGTGTGGCCAACATAATATGGCGTCGAATCGTGAAAATAGCCTCTTAAGTCCTCGAAAAATCAATTGCAAAGTCCACGAGAATAAAATAATATTATTTTTCACTTCCGAGCCAAAATTCCAATTTTTGACCGTAACGACCTTAAATGTCGTGGCCACCCCAAAATGGCATCGGCCTAAAAAAAATAACCTCAAACGGCCTCGAGAATCGGCGCCGGTAACCAAAGGGGCAAAATCGTAATTTTTCGATCCGAATCGAAATCCATTTTTTGCAGAAATGGGTGGCCCTAAGGTTGGCCAAGCCAAAAACGTCATCGGCCACCCAAAATTGTCACTTTCAAAATTCTCGATTCCGGGCCCGAATTTCAAGAAATGACTAAAATCGAACAATCATGACTTTAGCTTATCCCTTGCTAAAAGGCAGCTCATTAGGATTCTGGCGCTCTTGACTCGTGACCAACGCTAAGTCAAATCACGTTTAAGTTTGCTTTCGAACCAAAGGCGACCTCGATTGTCATATAATTGTGAGGGATTGTCATTAGTGCCCTTTGGACACGATCAATCAAATAGATCGGTCTCGGTTGGCTCAAAACATTCCCTCGTCAATCGATATGGTGAAGATCGAACCAATATCAAGTTCTTTGGTTGTGCGAACTCAATCCCGTCTTGGCCTTACCCCTAAGGTTAGCATCCCGTGAATCGCATTTCCGGATGTGATCTCACTATAAGTCGTTGGCCAAAATATTCATTTCATGAATATCGAGAAAAGGATCGAAAATTCAGTCTGTTACAATCTTTGTGTTCGGTTTTGTAATCAGTAAGTCATCCATTGCATACACTAAAGAAGTGATATATGTGTAGGGCATAGATCAGTTCACGCACTGAATGGTTGCGTCATTTCGATTCGGGCCGATGGTATGCTAGCATTGGATCCTATATTCGTGGCTGGACCATATTTCAATTCAATAATAGCGTGACGGGTTAATTTCACCTTTCTTTCCATTGGAAAAAGGATCCACAGAAATCGATCCGCTAAAAATTCACTGTCGCAATGCATGCCATGCATTCAATTTTATATGGTATATACATTGAACAGGTCTACAATGAACAATTTTATATGTATTCAATTATGTTTGCCATACGTTAAGACCATATTCCTCTTCTAAGTATCTACTTTGCTCGATCAATTTACATTTCGATATTTTGATCTATACTAGTTAATCGTGTAGTCCAACTTTGCCATCACATTCATTCTGATAATAGCGAAAGATGCATGCTGCCGTTTTTACAAACATCGATTTTGTTAACAATTTTATTACCAAACGTAATTCGGTGAAATAACTCCGATCGATTTTTTTTTTCATAGTGTCTATGGGCATATCTTGATTGACTTTTCACTTAATCGAAAAATCGCGGCTCAACCACCATCACATTCATTCTGATAATAGCGAAAGATGCATGCTGCCGTTTTTACAAACATCGATTTTGTTAACAATTTTATTACCAAACATAATTCGGTGGAATAACTCCGACCGATTTTTTTTAATAGTGTCGATGGGCATATCTTGATTGACTTTTCACTTAATCAAAAATCGCGGCTCAACCACCATGACATTTTTCATTCGGGAAAAGCACACTCTTTCATGATATGTAAGTCGACATGTAGACTCACATAAATTATCCTAGTATTGCACCGCAGGCTGACCAGTTTTAAAAGGGATAAGTGCATTAAAAGTATTAAAACTTATTACGAAAATGCAGTTGAATCCTAAAACTTTCAAAAAATACAATTAACAGAAATACGTTGGACCCATTTGACAAATTTTAGGATTTAATTACACTTTTTGAAAGTTTTAAGACTCAGTTGCATTTCGTGACAAGTTTCAAGACTTACTTACACTTTTTGAAAATTTTAGAACTCAATAGCACTTTCATGATAAATTTTAAGGCTTTCAATGTAATTTTAAAATTGATAAAAGAGATTTACCTCGTGATTATAGTCACTACTTTGATCTTTGTCCTCGACCGGCATGATTTGGGCCCAAGGCCCAAAAAAATAAGCCCATTGGGCTCGATCTTCTTCTCCACTTCCAAATCTGTCATCTCTTTTTCTTCACATATACTCCGAATACCCAAAATCCTCCGCCGCTCGCGGCTGAGAATTTTCCTCCGTCGCCAATGGCGGCCGTTCTCATCCGCTGCGCCGTCTTCTCCCTCCCTCCTCGCCCCGCGAGAGCCGCCGCGTCTCCGCCGCAGCCTCGTCTCGCCGCCGCTCGCAAACCCTTGAAGCTCGCGAAGCGAAGGAACCACCTCCGCCCCAAGATCCTCAGGACCCTCGCTAAACCCTACGCCCCTCCCGTCCGAGCTCCCGAGGAACCCCCGTCGCACGCCTTCGTTCCGGACCCGTTCCCCGAAACCCTAACCGGCCTCTTCGAAGCGGAGTCTCCGGCGGAAGAAGCTTCTCCGGTCGCGGAGAGCGTGGGCGTGGGCGTTGGCCCCGAGCTCGGCGGCGTCGCCGGGAAGTTCTCGGCCAGGTCTGTGATAAAGTTCGGCGCTTATTTCGTCGTGGTTTTTCTGTTCCAGACGATTTGTGCTGTTTGGGTGTTCGGTAGCAATGTCTCCGATTCTGCCGGTGAAAGTAAGGATAGGACTTTGGTGAATGGGGAGGGGGAGGGCGGGGGCGGTGTCGGGAAAGTTCTCGTCGAGGACGAGGAATGTGGTTTATTTGGATGAGTCTGACTTGGAGAAGAGGATCGAGGAGATAAGGTCGATGGCTAGGGAGGCGCGGAGGCGCGAGAAAATGGGACCGAAGAGGGATGATACCGGGGATGGTGAGAACGGCAATCGCGACGATTATGGTGATGATGGTGAGGTGATTGCTGAGAGCAGGACGGCCATGATCGAGAAGGAGATTGGATCTCGGTTGGATAAGCTGCAAAAGAAGTTGGGCCCTGTTCGGAAATCACCAGGTCTAAGTAGAAAAGTGCCGCTCGAGGGAGCTAGTAGCTTGATGTTCAAGAAAAAGTTAAAGTTTAGAAGCCCTTTGGTGGAGAAACCCAGTGCTAATCCGAAGGGGTTTCAGGGGTTACAAGACAATGGTAAAACAAAGAAGAAAAGCAGTAGTGAAGTCAATGGGGAAGGGCAAACTGGAGGTCTTAATCACGGTGTTATGGAATCATCAAATGGAGAAAAGTGGGATGAATTGGTTGATGGTAAGGGGCATGGCAGTCTTTCCAATGATATTAAACTAGAAGGTGATGAAACCATGGTTTTCAAAGAGATGCGGGATGATTTGCATAATGATGGGGTAGGCGAAGGGCAATCTTTTCCTCAAGTGGATGAAGAAGTTGGATATACTCGAAGCAGAACTGGTAAGAGAACTCTTTTCAGTTGATATAAGATTTGCGTTCAAGATGCTTGCTCAATGTGGTAGCCATGTGCTATAATAGGTAGTTTTCCTTAATCACATGTGAATCCTGACTTTCTGAAATCGGGAGTTTAGAAGATGGAGTATTACAAGTTTGAATGATTAAAGTAATATACCAGTCTGTTCCATATAATTGAAAGTTATTTATACATTTTTTAGGCATTGTCGAGGAGGCTAGTGGGAAAAGGAATTCAATTGGAGAAGCAAACTTGAGAACAACTGGAAATTCCAGATTGCAGAGTTCTCGAAGCTTTGGGGATGAAAAGCAGCAGGAGGTTACAAAAAAGATCCGCTGGTCGAGATGTAAAAAGTATCAATGGCACATTGAAGCGTGAAAAAATTAAAGCCACATCAATGAGCAAGAGTGTCGAGGATAAGCAATCGGATAAAATTCAAGAATTTTGGTGGTTGAAGCTTCCTTGCGTATTTGTATGTTCTTAACATTCGCCCACATTTGTCATTGACTTAGATATTGTAGTGGCCACTTAGGGACTTGCAGCTGTTGACTTGTATAGCTAGGTGATTGCTTGCTATTCTTGCAGTCATAGCATGCCGAAGAGTTGCTGACTATCCTAACTTACCCGTTTGATGCCAGCCCTTTTGCTTCCTGTTTTTCATTAATCTTACCATCATTCCGTGCTCATTTCGACTCACCACTGATTTTCTCCCTCTCTCGAACAGATTGACCTACCTTTTAGGTTGCACAGCACTATAGATATTTCCATGAAGAATTTCAATAATGTGAAACACTGTTTAATTTTATTATACATTCAGCTCTTCTTTGTGATGCTTCTCCTGAATGATATCTGCTATGTGAAGAAATTGATATGAGAACATTGTCATTTTTAGTCGGATCTGTTTATATCGGGCTAAGTAGTTTTAGCTTGTTTACTGCCCCCTAATAGAGTATAAACAAAGATATACGTCACTTTTGCCTTCCGACATCATCTTAACTCACAAGTACTTAGCTTTTATTACGTTTTAATGCTGTCGGTTTTCTATACCAAAATTTTGTCAGGGTTTCCATTTGCACTCCTGACATGCAATTCATTCAATTTAAATTGTGGTGTAGAAGAATATTCATTTAGGACTTGAAACATACTTTTCTCGGAGTATTATTAATCATGAATGAATAGACATTTAAGAAATAATGGCTTTATGGAAGTTGAAGGTAAATTTACATTGCAAAACATTCCTTCTGGTACTGGTGCTCTTTATATGACATTTATTTGCTGGTCATGATACGATTTACTATTCTTGAAGAACACAACAGCAAAACTTTTTTTTGGCGTTTTAACTTCTAGCACTCCCCAACTAATGTTAGTATAATTTCAGGCTATTCTTATGCGTAGAGGCTCTGATTTGGAAGAACCAGGTGGATTCTTTACCTTTAAAGACTGCTCCAGAAGACAGTGATGCTTCTTCCTTCACAGTTGCCTTCGAGGACCGTGTTGATGCAAACAATTTCTGCTTTTTGCTGGAGTCCTTCTTTGAGGAGCTGGGTGATTTCAGTGCTGACATCGTACCTCTATTGAGAAAAGTAAGAATCTCAACTTTCCTGAAAAGTACTGATGCTTTTTATATATGTGATTGGCGAGAATTTCTAGCTTCAATACAACTGTATGAGGTTCAGAATAAGTTCGTGGAGAGATTGAATCCTCTAGTGTCATATTAAGTCTCTTATGTCGGTATTGTTGAACTGAGCTAGCTATCCTTCTGAATGACAAAAGTCAATGCTACCGTTCCAGGGTGTGTTCGGTATTAAAACTGATCTTTTCAAACTTGAGGATTGGAATTTTGAACATCTGCAGGAACTTCAAGAGGCCATGAAAGAAAAGACCATGCAAATGGTGGTTGTAAGGAAGGGGCAGCTTAAGCTTTATGCTGGACAGCCATTTTCTGATGTTGAGCTGGCCTTGCAGTCTTTGGTTGAAGAAAGCCCATCAGAGTGAATTTAAGTACATAGACAATTGGACACAGATATTTTCCCAATCCACCATTGAGCGTTTCTGAACCATAGCTTCCCACTCCGAGATTTTTGTCTCTTCTGCTGATTGTGAATTTGCTAGATGGCCGAGCGCTCCTTCACCAATAATCTTTCCTTCAGCTGGTCGTGCTTTTGAATTTTGGAAACCCAAAGGGTCTGAGCACAGGGCAAGCCTTGTCTGGGGCAACTTGATTTTGAATATTCAAAAGCATTTATCAGCGAAGGAGAGATTATTGGGCGAGGAGATCTCAGCCATCTTGCAAATTCACTCCGGTTCAGCAATGCTCAATGATGGATTGAGAAAATTGCTGTGTCCAATTTGGATTTGGCAAGGTGGCTTGCAGCATCGGCATGATATGGTTTCGTAGGTATGGCCTGGTTCTAGTCACTGGATATTTTCAGTTTTGGGTTTCGCGTGTACACTGGTTGAAATTCAACAAATTCAGTTGAGCAGCAATTCTTTGTCAAGTCTAATCTATCGATGATGTTTTGGATTTAAAAGTTGCTCAAATTTTCCAAAAAAAGGAAAGTTTCTGAAACTTAGGACTGCTGGAATAATCACGGAGTTTGGACATTGACCGGGCATCACGGTCGCGACCGGCATGAGTGGCCTGGTCACGGCCATGACCAGTTACAGCCATGTCAGCCTGGACTAGGTCGTTGGATAAAGAGAGAGAGAGAGAGAGAGAGAGAGAGAGCGAGAGAGAGAGAGAGCTATCAGGACCATGAGGGAGCTAACCGGGAATGGCAACAGGGATGCATCCAGCGACACAAGTTAACGCTGAAGGAATGATAAAATGCATCGAAGTTGGAAATTGCAGCTTCTCCAGTGGGGGTCGTGGCTCCGACAATCCTGTTTCCTTCTTTCCTTTAGCATTGTCCTGTTGACAGACAATGAACGTACGCACATAAAGCTTCATTGTTTTCCTCCATGTTCGCCTATCCTTCCTAAGCAAATCCAGTAATGGAGTCACTCATTTAGAGTAGATTTTGATAAAACTTATGCTTGGTCTAAGAAACATCGCAGCTCACTGACTTTACTTCCATCAGCCGATCCTGGATAGCTGCCTCCTCCTTCCGCTCATCACTGACTTTACTCGCATCGGCCAATCCCAGATAGCTGCCTCCACCTTCCGCTCATCCGTCTTTACAGTATTTGCCGACCATATGATCGAGGAACTTGCTCTCTTTCACCTCGCTTATTTTCTTCGTACACAGAATGCTCAATCGCTTGAGACATAAGCAACCGCCGATGCAACAATTCACTATAGACCACGATATCTAAGTACACCACCGGAAACTTGTCGAGATGATGAGTGAATGTGTCATTTGTCGAGTTACAGAATGTGGTGGGAACATTGGTTAAACCGAAGAGCTTTGCAAGAAATTCACACGAACCATACCAAGTGGCCATCATCATAGTCTTCGACTCCTCCGGTTCTGCGATTCTCACTTGCCAAATAACCTGAACACGAGTCCAGCTTCGAAAGTTTACGGGTGGAACCAGATACCTGTTCGTTATTGTCACCTTGTTCAAGCCCCTGTGATTAACACCGATGCAGCAATCCGTCTTGCTTTTGCGTCGAATGAAATAGGAGCTCCATCCTTTTTGGACGGGCCTTTAGCTATAAGGTCCCGCCTGGATCGACTGAATCGAACAGTGTTCATCTAGGTCGAAAGATATTTTAGTACTAGTTTAGGATAATATAATTGGATTCTTTAGAACTAGTAAGGTGGGAAATTTTCCAATTAGTGCTTGCCAATAAAGTATATGTATATATATGTGTGTGTGTTTGGGAAAGTAGTTGTCCAAAAGTTCATAAACATATTGTATTTTTGTCAATTCAGTCATAAATATTTTCACTTCTTGCCAATTAAATCTTAAACATTTTCACTTCTTAACAATTAAGTCCATTTGGCCAATTTTGACGGAAATTGCTGACGTGGACATTAGCCGACCTACGTGTGCTGACATGGACAATTTTAAATAATTTTTAAATTTTATATTATTTTTCTTTTCATTTTTCTTTTCTTTCTTTATTTCCGTCCACTTCTTCCTAGAAAAAGGAAGAAATAGGAAAAAAAAAAAAAAAATATTATCAAAATTGTCTATGTCAGCACAATGTAGGGTGCCCGCATCTGCGTTAGCAATTCTAATCAAATTAGCTTTGATGAACTCAATTGGCAAGAAGAGAAAAAGTTTAGGACTCAATTGACAAAATTAAAAGGTTTAAGACTAAATTGGCAAAAACACAATAAGTTTAAGAACTTTTTTGATAATTTTTCCGTGTATATTTATAATTGGGTTTTTGAGCATTAATGATGTGGCAGGTTTTGTGCATTAGTGTTTGCCATTTAAATATATTATTATTATTATTATCATCTTCTATTTATGAGTGGATTTTTTTAGCATTAATGATGTGGGAGGTTTGTGCATATTCATGTTTGCCGTTAGGATATATTCTTATTGTTATCATAATTATTGTATAAAATGTGAATTTTTGTAATTAATGTAGGTTATGAGATTTATTACCTTACAAGTTGCACCTTTCATGCTAGCCGCTATACCGGATCTAGTTCATGTATCTTGATGGTAGTCAAATATCTTCAAGGTTCTTTAATCTTTAATAAAAATTTGGTTAACCAATGATAGCCTTGAAACTGCTAAATAAAAAACCTTAGATTTCACGCCACATAGAAAGGACATCTAGTAACTACTAAGCGAAATCAAGCGAAATTGATGACTGGTTTGATGAAGGCCAGCCACCACGACCTTAAGGACGGGCTGAGGAGGCTGATCGTGAGGCTCAGGACACCGAGGAACAGCCACCGACCACCGGAACAGCTACTGGAAGCACCGACCAGCAAAACTGGCGTGGTAGCCGATGATGGAATCGAGGAGGAGATCGAGCCAGTTTGTGGCCTTTCGATGATGCTCCGGCTTGGATAAAGTTGAGATCAAGCCAGTTTGAGGTTTATGGCACACTCAGGCTTTGGGAAGGGCCTTCCTAGCACATTGGATCGATATCCAGATGGATGTCGAAATGGGAAAAAGTTGCAAACTTCGCAGTAATAACTTCTGTTTCGAAACATGTTGCAGCTTGCGGAGAAGGCTAACGACGCCTTCGAGGGCTGATAGGGAGGTAAAGAATCAAAATGCAGCAGAGGAGGTCTTTGACGGGCCGGCCAAGTGGAACGGACGGTTCGGATTTCTCCTACCGCATGACTGTTGACTCCCGTGAGCTCCCGTCCATCCATATTTGCTGTCTGCTTTTCATTTGGTTATTCTCGTGCCTGTAATTTAAGTTCAATCATGAATAGAATGCAATTTGTTTTAGCGCACACTTTCAGATGCTTCTTGCCTCTTCAAGCGCTCTCGTGACCTTTCGTTCCTTTTCTATGAACTTCGGCAAATTATATGCATCTAATTCGGCAAAACAATCTACGTATGAAATTGATGACAGCCACATACTATCATGAAAATAAGAAATCATTTTCATTGTGTTAATACAGTAGTAAAGTATTTACAGCAAATTAGGTACAAATTCTCTATTTTGGCATCAAATATGAATCTAGTTTATATCTGTTGGACTCATTTATTGACCACCTAGAAATATGAAAGGGAGTTCGATCATTCCTAATTTCATCTATGACACAAATGTCAAAATCTACAAAACAAAAAACCCATATTTATATACGGAAAATAGAAAATAGCAATATATTAGATTTATAAACAAAATGTTAATTCACTAGTTGTACCTCATTTTGCACATGTTTTTAATAAATAGACAAGTTCGAATCTTATTGGGTTAGAATTTAAATCCTTAGTTCCTTTTCTAACTATAGTTAAAGTAAAAACATGACTGCAATTATAGTAGAAAGATGTTATGTTGTAAGCTTTTATTTGAATTTTGATGTATATGCTCATGATGGATTGAATGTTGTTTTCATTAGATCATTGTGGTAACTCCTACTAACATATCTGACTTTTCTCCAATTTTCATTCGTGAAGAAATTTTTTGAATATGTACTTTGCCATCGGAAATTGGAATGTGGCTACACAACTTAGTCTCTTTGTTGCAGGCTGTTATCCAATTAATTAGGGCAGTGCGTCTAGTTTTATCAATTTTCAAAGGGAATGTCCCCAGTCCACTCGCTATATCATCTCTCGCCACAGCCTTTCTATCAATAATTGTTGGAGAATTAGGTAGTTCTCCTCTCTACTTCAAATGAAGATGGAACATACCTTAGCTTCAAATGCTGACAAATAATCCTACTGTGTCTTTAAAGGTAGAAGACGAAGTCGAGTAAATTTGTTAAGATTTTACATAGTTGCAGCAGCTGCAGTGATACTTTTATCTATCGCCTGTCTTGTCAAAGGTGATTCAAAATTGGAGGCAAGGCATTTTCTCCTTTCACAGCTCCAATAAATTATCAACAAATTCTTCCTCTTGCTTTCTCTCTGCCTCACTTCTTTTAAACCTTCCAGTTGATTTCCATGGAGAAGGGAAAAAAGCCAGTTGTAAGCTCTTAACATCAAACTTATAAGAGAGAAACGGTCCTAGCAAGAAAAATAGAATAGCAGAAGAGTAGACAAGGGAAACCAATTAAATTTAGAACAGAAAATTGGTAAAGTTTGGTTAAGAACTCATGAGGGACGAAGAAAAGTACCTTCTGGTTGCTTTATAGTTTATGTTAGATGGTGCATTGTTTTGGAGATACACAGAGACGGACCGAAGTGGTGGCTGGCGGTCGCCCCACCCCCCCACCCACCCCATAACTCTGGATATGCTTCAAAGTTTAGCTTGTGAATTTTATTGTATGCATATTTTACAAGAAAAAGTTTAAGCATAAGTCTCTTTCTCTCTCTCTCTCTCTCTCTCTCTCTCTCTCTCAACCTAAATCTTGTGTCCATCATCAAAGGGACTTGACGAAAACTTTGTTAAAGAAAATTGATTTGATAACGAGCTCCTTAACTAATTTAGCTTTTGATGGAAACAGATCCATGTGTAGTTTGAATGTAGGAAGATGACCTTATTGGTGAGAAGAAGATTTTGTGCTTGTTGACACCTAAATTTCGACCGACCATTTAATAATAATTTGCATAGAAAATTAGGGATTAAATTTTAACCCCTAAACAAAAATATTAAAATTGCATATCATATAGTTTAAGTTCATATAGGTTAGTTGCATTTCGTATCGGACCGGCGGTGACGAGAAAATTGAAAATTCATCGCGTAAACCGAGCTCGAGCACTCGGCTCACTCAAGGGATGGGGCGAAAATCACAAGTCTAAGAGGCCTTGGTTGTCTTAATTTGAGTTTAAATCAGCCCATTAAGCTTAATTAAAGAAAAGCTCAAATTAATTCAGTCAATTTGAAATTAAAGGATAAAGCCTAAGCCAAAGCCCATTAGGACTAGGAAATCCGGTCAATTAACCTAGGGTTTCAATATAAATATGTGACTATACCCTTCAATGAGGGGAGCTCTCACAATTTTCAGAACACGATTTTTGAGAGACACACGTGAGCGAGAGTAAGAGTAAGGAGCAAGAGAGAGAGTCGGCTGCGCACGGGTGCATCCGCCGCGTCTGCGCTGCCCCTCCGCCCGTGCCGAGTCGCTGCCACTGCCGTTCCGCAACGCCCAAAGTACTCTGCAGTTTATCCTCGGCGGTGCTGCTCTTCCTCGTGGTCACCTTGAACGCCGTGGGATAATTTCTTGCTCCAACAGGCCACATATATTGAATACTTGGCCACATTGATGGGGGCTACGGCCACAACAGAAAGTGTAAGTGAGAGAAAAGCACAACACCTTCAGGAGGAATGATTTAAGAAGTCTTCATGAGCTTTTCTCGGCCACTGTGAAGATCCACGTTCATCAACAGCTCATCTTCACGTCCTCCGCATAACAGAGAAAAGGCCAAAGGAGGAAAACGGGGCGAAAGAGGAGAGCTGCACCAGGCCCTCTAAAGACATCTCCCCATGCAGAAAACGCCAAAAGGAGAAGACGTTCACGAAAACTCCTTCGTCCAATACCTGCAACACTAACTAAGAAGACGCTCGTAGAGACGAAGCCTGCATCGGCGTGACCTGCCCTCCCCTCGACGTGCCCAAGCTGCAAGCCTTGCTGCGTCAACCTCACCGAGTCACTGCTCCTATCTTCATCACGGCGTGACGTTGTTGCCGCTTCTTCATGACACCCGCTATACCGTGAAGTCCTCACTGAGTTGTCACCACCGCGGTTAGCCGTACTGGTCATCGTGATCACCACAGTACCGTCATCGAGCTGCCGTCCCCGCCGCCGAGCACCACCATTGGCCGTCCGTCGCCGTGATCCGCAAACCCGATCCCGAGTCGAGTTCAAACTTGGAAGATATCCGCAAATTAGGTAAGGTCATTATCCGAATGTTTTTCGAAATATTTAATTTCCTAAGTTTTCGGTGTTTGAATATTTCGTGGATATTCTTTGGTGGATTGCTAAATCTTAGGATAATATTTGCGATATCCGCAATATTTGAAACACTTAAAATTAGGAATTTTGCCTAATTTAGCAATGTATCTGGACGACTATCCGACCTTATCCTAAAGGTACGATACGGCGATCACGGAAAATCATTATCTTGTCCATAATCACTTGGACACGATAATAGATTTTATTTGCTTTCCAAATTTGACCAATCAACTTTCCGTCAATATCTATAACCCTATAGATATGACCGTTAGTTTGATTCCTTTGCCTCGTTTAAATTTGATAAGGAAAATTTTGCGGATCGTGTGGATATTGATTTGATGGTGGTGTTTATTTCTTATTCGATTTTGTTTCTTTAAAAGAAAAGCCAAAAAGATTAGATGCAATTTGAATTAATTTATTAGAGGATAATGATGCATATTTAGGATAGGTTTAGAATAACTTGCTTTGAATAAGTCGATAGGATAACTTTTTAATTTAAATTAGGAATTAGAGTAATTTATTTCTTAGTTTAATTTAGATATTATCCTGATCTTGATGGTTCATTTTAGGGTAATTATTTTTTATTTCGAATTTTAACAAAAAATACAAAAAAAAAAGAAGTTGTTAGATTGCATGTTATTTTAGGCATTTTTATTCCGAATTTCATTTTAAAAAATACCAAAAATAAATCATTTGCCCGTCATTAGAATTAGGTCACGTCGTCGCATGACATATAGTTTACATGTTAGGCTGCATTAATTGCATGTTAATTTTTGCACGTCATTACATATAGGTTAGCTTTCATTTAAATAAGTGAAAAATCTAAAAAATATTGAGCTTAACCGCTTGTTAATTAGAAATCATATTAGGATTGTTGATGTGATTTTCTAGCTAATAGCGCAGATGCTTACGTTGCTCGGGGTAAGTAATTCTCCCAATCTTGCAATTTATTTAATGTTTTGATTATTGGGTGTTACTTTGGTGGTTTGCGCACCCGCATGATCACCTCACATGCTAGTGACTAAGTTAAAATGGATCTAGACTGTCTGCATAAATATTTTTGAAAAGAAAAGGTACCGAAAGGGCGTTAGACTAGATCTAGCGTAATCAAGTCCCCGAGTTTAGAATCTCTGGTTCGTAGGAATAAAACATATCTCCCTATGTTTTATTTAGGTTTCTAATCGACCTACCACAAATAGATTAGTGGCGACTCCAAGCATAAAAACTTTTGCACGTTAAAAACTGAAATCCTAAGTTGCGAATTGGTAGGGCTTGGGAGGGCCCGAGTTAGGCTTAATCTTAACAATCCATTAGCCTGAGTGAAATTTTAGGTCGCGACAGTGCTCAAATGAGGGTTAATGTCATTGACAAACTTGTGGACCTTGTGTACAATCTACAGAGTTCATTTTCCCGACTTGTTACATACTTTGAGATCACTTTTCCTCACAACAAAAAGAAACTGAAATTCGTTTCAGATCATTTTAGTTATAGCTTGTAGAAATGATAATCTTCTATCTGTGGGCACGAGAAAAGCTATTAGGACTAGGCGTTCTTTGATACTACCAGCAAAACTCTCGTAGTTGTGTTAGATATATTGTATGAATTGTATACATTGCTTTTTTCTTTGCATTGTCTTGGTTTCCACCCATAGTAATCTTGCAATTTGGTGAAGCCAAAAAATGGAAGTTGAATGGTGCATTTGTTCAATTTATGTCTTTACTCATGATTCTAGGTCCCGTAGATACAATTAATGGATGGCTGTAGTCTTCGTTCTCATGGCTCCATCCCCATGTAGGACGTCCTTAATGTCCATGTCGAAGTACAGAAGTTTGAATTTCTTGAAGCTGCAAGTGTTCTTCTAGGTGAGCTGCGTTTTCCTTTGCCTCTTCATCTAGTCCAAGTTGGTGAATATATGGTATTGTACTCACTAAATGTTTGTTTCAAATTTCGTGGGCCTGCTGGTCCAGATGTTTGCTGTCAAAACAACGGTATCACTCATTAGCAACATGTCTCCACCCAAGAGAAGTTCATAAGGGTGTGATGTCAATTTGCTATCGATTTGGGTTAAACAAGCAAGTTCGGCTTTCCTTGTGTGTGCCAAGTAGCATGTCGTCTATGTGTATGGCTCATAAGGCATTACAAACAGCAAGAGGCCAGGACTTTGCTTTGTGAGTAAGCCGTACAATAGACTTGTTGATGCTCTTCATTTGAAGATTCTTGGTTTACAGTGCTCGACTCTCTGTATCAATTTGGTGACCCTCGGATGTCAATTAGAGAAATTAGTTTTCTTTGAAGCAATTTTGGCAGACACAGGACATAAATTCACATGGAGGAAACAAATTTCAATACTAGTTGACAATTGCGAAGAGGGGATTGTAGAAAAACAACCGAAACTGACTCTTAACTACATGATGTTCAAGTACAAAGCGCCCTAGTTATAGATGGGATTGTGAAATTGGGTAATTGCTGAATTCATATGCATATTAAAATGTTAGTGTTCCAGCATTTGTTTTGCCAAGTCTATCTATGTTTGTATTCTTTCTGTTGAGTAATGGAAATTTGGGTCAGGAGCTTAGCTATATTCCATCTATGTTTGCTTACAATTCTCCCCCATGGTCTGTGAATGTGATAGATTGTTTGAAAGATGTAGTGCCTCTTGTGGAGTTCTACTGGCAGTAGAGAGAGCAGGAATGTAGTAGTAGAAGTTACAGGGGGTAAAAAACAAGCTTTCTAAGTTTGATCCGACATCATCTGACCTTTTTAGACGCACGCCCTATAATCATTTACCCATTTCCCAACCGTTGATAAATCTAACATGTTTCGACAAGCGGGTTCGTCGAAGAACTTAGATAGAGACCAATTGCAACATGGCGGGTTTTGTATATTCATCATTATAAAACCAAAATGAAAGAGAGGGGTGACAATATTGCAACTACCTAAATTTTTAAACAATGTTTAATTGAGTACCTAAATTATTTTTTCATTCAATTCACGAATGATAACCATTCTGATTCAGAAATCAATTTCTAGCAAGAAATAGATTTTTCTATTTCTATTCCATGAATGAGTTTCTAAGCTAAATTATGCAGTTGATAACGACATAAAATTTTTATTTCTGAAATAGAAATTCGTTTGATAACGACACAAAATTTCTCCTTCCCGAGCAGTCGGCAAGCGAGAAGCGACGAGTGGCGGGTGGCGGTGGGAGGTGGGCGGCATTGGGCGGCGGAGGAGGAGGACTGACCCGGCCGGCGAAGGATGACAATAGGAGGCGCCAACGGCAGAGGACGACGACGTGAGTCAGCGGGTGGGTGGCGGCGGGAGGTGGGCGATGTTGGGCGGCGATGGGAGGTGGGTGGCGGCGGGAGGTGGCTAGTGTTAGGCGGTGACAAGAGGCGGGCGGCGGAAGAAGGCAAACGGCAAAGCTCAGGAGACGGCGACAAATGACAATCGGCAAGCAACAGAGGACAATTGACCGATTGCAGGAGGCGAATTGAGCGGCGGGGGTGGGTGGGTGGGTGGGCGGCGGCCAGCTAATAGTGAAAGCAAGTGATGAGAAAAGTTTTCATTTCTTATTTCGAATTCTGAGAAATAGAAAAGTAAAAAAATTTTATTTCTGATTTCTGTTCTAAACCTATTTCTGGAGTATAAATTTGTTCTAGAAATACAAACATGAAATTGTGTTACTAAACGAATTTCTATTCTAAACATATTCTTGAAACAAAAAAATAGAAAAATAAAAAACTAGAATGGTTATCGTGCGTGCTCTAAGTATCTCGACTTTTAAGTTATAGCAAGATTTGGCCCAATATAGTGTCCCTGGCGAAACTTCAGATCATTAGTCGACATGGAGATGCATGCTGTTAAGTTGCGGTTAAATTCATATGTCTGCTGCCCCCCTTCTTTACAGAATTTTTTTGGTTGTATTTCTCTCTCCGTAGAAAATCAATCTATCATCGCGGCGGCCGCTCAAGCAGCCGCTGCACTTTTGACCTTCACCACCACCAGCACCCATTGATGTGATCTGTGTTTGCCGCCGCCGCCGCCACCGCGACATGACCATGAAACCACCAAGAACGACCCACATGACCACCATCAGACACGGATGCGAGCACCGCCCAAAAGCTCCACAACCCACGCAACCACCATCTCCTTGCGGTATCTGCTTCTCAAATCGGAGGTCACACCTCATATATAAGGTTCTAGGACCTCTTTTAACGGCAATAGAGAGAGAGAGAGAGAGAGAGAGAGAGAGAGAGTCATCAATGGCGGAGAAGAAGAAAAGGAAAATAGAAAATATATTGGTTGAGCAACATAATACAGGCCTCTGTTGGTGAAAAAATTGGTTTGATATAGTGAAACTTAACAGGCTTTGCTTTGATGAAACGAAATTTGTTTCCTGACATTTTCTGGGAACTGTAGTTGTTTATATTGTGTGTGTGAAGTCTTTGCTTTTCATATGTCAAAATCTTACTATATGGAAATTTCAAGTCTAAATGTATCCGATTTTTCGGAAATTGAGTAGGGTAGGAATGGTAGGATCCCACCGTTTGATTTTATCAAACTCCATTATGCGAACACGCGGCCCTCTCGGTATAGCGTCTAAGCAACAAGTGGATATACGTCTGAATAGTCTGGCGATGATTTAAGAAGAGCTGGAGCTGGAATGGTGGTTGGGTTTAATAAAAAAAAAATTGGGGGTAACATCAAAAATTTAGGTAAATGTTTGGGCCGGGCCCGTTTAGAAGGTTGGGCCTATTGTATTGCCCAAGACCATCTATATTATATGTTTTACGTAGATAATTTGGGCCGCACCAGGCCCAGCCCAAGAGGTGTGGTTGCGGAAGTTTGCGAGGTTAGTTAGTCTTCGATCTCGGCTCGCCAGATCCAGCATCGATTGAATGAGCGGGGAATACGGCCATTTGATAACACAATCGAGTGCCGAAGATTGAAAAATCCAATACTCAATGAAATTAAGCTTGTTTTACCATCGACTTAAGAAAATTAAATTTCGTAAAAGAAAAAATTCACTTGATACGGCAAGAACTAACCGATAACTGCTATGAGATGGAGTTCGAGGAAGCGACAACACAAGGAAGGAGAGTGCTTGTTGTTGGCACTTAGCAGCGAGTTGGGTGGTCAGCATGTAGACAGCTTTGAGGATGTTGAAACCGTAAGCATTTGAGAATTCTCATAATTTTTCAATTTTTTGAGATGCTTGTGTGCTGCATGATGTGTAAGAGAGCTCGAGACCACTTCTAGATGAGGCTTGCGATTGTAGTGAATTCTTTGAATCATGTTATTGATGGGGATTTCGGAACATTCAGAACATGTTTCTTGATTCTTTTCAGGTTTGGTGTTTGGTCCTTTATCATATAGTTTTTTTTTTGGGTGAAACACAGAAAACTTATCTTTGGATAAGAAATGGTTCAATCCAACTTGTCCCATTTAATCCGTTTATAATCCATTTATCTCAAGACAAATTTCCCGACCCATACCCGACTCGACTCATACCCAACCCATATCTGATCTGATCCATTTAACTAAATCTAGGAAAGCTTATTTCTAATAATTATTTTTAAAAAAAATCGTATCGCTAAAACATTTTAATGCAATACAAATCTAGTGAACAATTTATATTTTTTTAAAAAAAAATTGAAGGTCCGTTTGTTTCGCGGAAAATATGACATTTCTAGAAAATGTTTTCAAGAAAATGAAAATGTTTTTTAATATTTTTTTATTTTTTAAAAATCATATTTTAATTATTTTTCTTTTCTTTTTCTTTTTTTCTTTTTCTTTTCCTTTCTCCTTTTCTTTTTTTATTTTTTTCTTCCCTGCCAGAGGTCGGCGAAGCTCGAGCTCGCCAACCCTGGCGGCGAGCCTCGGGGCCCGCCGATCTGGAGATACTTGAGCTCTCTGATCGAGCAACACCATCTGGCCTCGACATCGCTCGATTGGCGAGCTCGTCCCACAAGCGGAGGAAGAAAAAAGAAGAAAAGAAAAGAAAATTAACATAAAAAAATTAAAATTAAAAAATCATAAATTTTAAGAAAATGAAAATAACATGTTTATTATTCACTTAAACTTGTTGAGTAACCCATTTGTGACCCATTTAATACCCATTAAATTAATAGGCCCACCCATTAATGACCCATTTAAGTCTACTCTTAAACTAAAGCCAACCCATTAATAACCCACAATCATTATATATTAGTTAATAAATGGGTTCTTGATCCATTTACCACCTCTACTTGTACCGTACACTAAATAATGTCGCAGTTATGTTATAGGGCCTTCGGTCCGGTGATGCAGGGATTCAAGGTGCTAGGTGCGTGTCCTAGGATCGAATCCTAGGAAGAGCAAGAAAAATAGTATGGCAGGCAGTTATCTATCAGTTGTTTTGGTTGTATCCAAATGTCTTGTCGGTGATTTCATGTGTTAGAAAGATAATAACTTTAATCAGGCGCCTAGTCCAAATTACATTTGTGCAGCATCGATGTATCCACGGGACTGTGGAAATTTGGCAATTTCCGCAGGAGTTTATCGGGTGATTGGTTCCATTCTTGCTGTGGTAGAAGCAGCGAAATGCAATGTACATGCGCAATGTTGGACATTGTTGCGGGACTTTTTCAAACTATACCCGACAGAGTCTTTTTCAGGACAATCATGTTTGAGATACTTGACCATGACACCACAAGCCGCTTACTAAATGACATGGCACCATCTAGTTTCCTCAGTTTCATTTAATGCTCTCAAGGTATGCTGATTGTTGGAATTATTCTATTTCATCTGTGACATGCATTCTTTATACCACAAAAAATCCTAAATTTCAGACAATCATGATAATTTTCTTTCCAAATTAATTTTTAATCACAAAAATCATAAATTGGTACACATGTGATAAATTTACCCCATATTAATTTTTTGATCACAAAAATTCCAAACTTGACGTTTGTGACAAATTTACCCTACGTTAATTTCCGTTAATTTGGATTAATCGACGAAAAATCACAAACCCAGGTACACTACAAAAAAACATGAATTTTGCGACAGAAATTTGCGACGGAAATTTTCCGTTGCAAATTTGCGACGAACTTTGCGACGGATTTCTAATTCCGTCGCAAATTAGCGATTTAAAATTTGCCCGCAAATTTGCGACGGATTTATTTTCCGTCGCTAATTTGTGACGGAATTAGAAATCGTCAAGAA
Organism: Syzygium grande; assembly: GCA_024733475.1. NCBI lineage: Eukaryota > Viridiplantae > Streptophyta > Magnoliopsida > Myrtales > Myrtaceae > Syzygium > Syzygium grande. The sequence goes on along the minus strand of JAMXDD010000007.1, from coordinate 14,497,966 downwards.
AATTCGTCGCAAATTTGCGACGAAAGTAAATCGATTGCAAAATTCGTTGCAAATTTGCGACGAAAATTTTTTCGTCACTAATTCCATCGCAAATTTGCGACGACTAATTTTTCGTCGCAAATTTTGACGACATTTTTATGACGGATTTATTTTCCGTCGCTAATTTGTGCAATGAAATTTACCATTTTGCGATGAAAGTAGAGGCGAATTAGGCGATTGTCACAAGTTCAAATTCAAAAGAGATTGGACGATTTGCTACACGTCCAATTCTAAGAGAGATTAGATATTACAAATTCAAACTAAATAAGATCTATTATAAACTCAAGATATTAGATAATCTCTTAAAATGTTCTCGTCCCAAATAAGATTTTTTAGATTCGATAAGTGCAAATCTTATCTTTTTTTTTCAAGACATAAATATAGATAACACAAATATCTATTTAGTTGAATCTGGCGGTTTCCTCCATACGTAGCTCTTATGTATCGTAAATATATGGGTAAATAAATTATAGCAATTTTCAAATAGATCGGAATCGGTGGATGTATGAAATGTAAAGTCAATGTATCTATATGGAGATAATATAAAAAAGATATTCTTATTTAGACCTAACCAATTTGATCTAACCAATTAGATGAATTATTCCTAAAGGGTTACATCCGAATGATGAGTGAATAGAGGGCACGCATTCTATTAGAGAAATATTTAGAAGATTCCTATATTTCCTTTAATTGATTGTAATTGATATTTTCCCTTTTAAATAGTCATCCTATAAAAATGATAACTAAGTTCGTGTACTCTTCATTTGACAATATATATATATATATATATATATATATATATATATTGCTCTTAATTTTTTTATCACATTCTTGACTTGGTATCGAGCCCTATTGTTATTTGAGAAAGCGTCAATCGAGTCATTTGTAATAATGACATCCACATCGGTCATGTTTTTCCACAGTGTTCGTAATGCTAGTCACATCGGCCCATTTCGCAACAACCCCTGTAGGTGTTTGACATTCCTCCACTACTCTAATGAAAAAAAAAAAAACATCACTAGACTTGCCGCCCTTAGGCGAATTAGATCATAGCGTTTACTAATTCGTCAAATATGAGTAATGTGTCATTGTAAGAAGCATATCTACTCAACGTTCCGGCTGCAGAATTAGCGACGGATTCAAAAATTGGTCGGTATAAACATTTCCGTCGCTAATTCTGTTGCAAATTAGCGATGGATTTGGAAAAATGGGCGCCATGTGCCACGAAGATCACTGTCGCGCAAATTTTTCGTGGATTTGGAAAATGCCCTTTATTTTTGGAATCCGTCGCAAAATCATCGCAAATTCTGACGGAAAAATTAGTCCGTCGCAAATTTGCAAGCGGAAAAAATTTCTTGACGGAAAAAATAAGTCCGTAGCAAATTTGCGACGGAAAAAAATAAGTCCTTTGCAAATTTGGGCGTAAAAAAATAAATCCGTCGCTAAATTTGCGGCGAAAAAATTAGTCTGTCGCAAATTTGCGACGGAAAAATAAGTCCGTCGCTAAAATTTGAGTTCCCGCCCTTACTACCAAATTTGCGTGGAACAAATAAGTTTGTCGCAAAAATTTGTGACGGAACAAATAAGTCCGTCGCAAAAATTTGCGACGAAACAAATAAATCCGTCGCAAATTTGCGACGGAAAAAATTAGTCCGTCGCTAATTTGCGACGGAAAAATTGGTTCGTCGCAAACCGTCGCTAAAATTTCGAGTTCCCGCCCTTACTACCAAATTTCTGACGGAAAAAAATAAGTCCGTTACCAAATTTGCGGACGGAAAAATGATGTCCGTCGCAAATTTGCGACCGAAAAATAATCCGTCGCAAAGTTGCGACAGAAAAAAAAAAATAATCCGTCGCAAATTTGTGGCCCGGAAAAATAAGTTCGTCGCTAAAATTTCGAGTTCCCGCCCTTACTACCAAATTTGCGCCGGAACAAATAAGTCCGTCGCAAAAATTTGTGGCGGAACAAATAAATCCGTCGCAAAAATTTGCGGCGGAATAAACAAATCCGTCGCAAATTTGCGGCGGAAAAATTAATCCGTTGCAAATTTGCGATGGAAAAAATAAGTCTGTCGCTAATTTGCGGCGGAAAAAAATTAGTCCGTCGCAAATTTGCGTGAAAAAATAATCCGTCTCTAAAATTTCGAGTTCCCGCCCTTACTACCAAATTTGTAGCGGAAAAAAAATAAGTCCGTCGCAAATTTGCGGCGAAAAAAAATATCCGTCGCAAATTTGCGATGGAAAAAATAAATCTGTCGCAAAAATTTGCGGCGGAACAAATAAATCCATCGCAAATTTGCGGCGAAAAAATAAGTCCGTCGCAAATTTGCGTAATTTGCGACGGAAAAATTAGTCCGTTGCTAAAATTTCGAGTTCCCGCCCTTACTATCAAATTTGCGCCGGAAAATATAAGTCCGTCGCCGTTGGAACTGACGAAAAAAATGATATGCATCGCAAATTTGGCGACGGAAAAAAATAATCCATCGCAAATTTGAGGCGGAAAAACAAATCCGTCGCAAATTTTGACAAAAAAAAATCTGTCGCAAAATTTGCACGGGAAAAAATCGGACGCAAATTTGCGGCGGAAAAATAAATCCGTCGCCAAATTTGACTGAAAAAAAAATTAATCTACGAAAAACCCTGGCTTGGTACACTTGTGACAATTTTACCCCGAACTATTTTTTGACCATAAAAACCCCAAACTGGTACACTTGTGACAATTTTACCCCAAACTATTTTTTGACCATAAAAACCCAAACCCAGTACACTTGTGACAATTTTTACCCCAAACTTTTTTTTGACCATCAAAAACCCCATGGTACACTTGTGACAATTTTATCCAGGAACTATTTTTCTAACCACCAAAAATCCGGCCCTGGTATCGTGTGACAATTTACCCGAACTAATTTTTAATATTTTTTTATTTTCAAATTTTTTATTTTTTCTTTACTTTTTTTTTTCTTTTCTCTTTAATCTCCGTAGGCAAGGTCGGCATTGCCGATCATTGGCGAGGCTCGACCTTCTTGCCGTTTGCAAGGTCGGGCCGAAAAAAGGTAAAGAAAAATAAAAGATTAATAAAAATAATTAGAAAATTAAAAAATAATATTAAAATTTAGTTCGGGTAGAAATTGTCACATGTATACCAGTTGGGGGTTTTGTTGGTAAAAAAAAAAATAATTGAAATTAAAAATTGTAAAAATTTGTACGGGGTAAAATTGGGGTTTTTTGGTGGTTAAAAATAGTTCGGTAAAAAATTGTCACAAGTGTATTAAAAAAATTTTGGGGTTTTTATGATGAAAAAAATAGTTTGGGGTAAAATTGTCACAAGTGTACCAGATTTAGGATTTTTCGTGGTATTAGCCTAAAAAAAAATCCGCCATAAAATTGCGAAAAAAAAATCCGTCAGAAAATTTTGCGAAAAAAAAATTCGTCACAAATTTACACAAAAAATTACAAATTTGCGACGGATTTTTTTTTCCGTCGCAATTTGCTACGAAAAAAAAAATCCGTCGCAATCTCCCCGCCAATCACTCAAATATACCCGCCCTCACCGCAGTTTTTTCTCTCTCTCCTATTCCTCAGAAACCCCCCGCTTCGCCAAACACCCCTCCGTCGCTCCCTCCTCCCCTCCGCCAGCCATGATGGCCACCCTCACCGCCGCCGCCGTTGCCTCATCCTCCGTCGCCATACGCCCGTTCTGTGCCCACCAGCCCTCCCTCGCCTCGCCCCAGATCTGGGCGAGGTCGAGCGGCCTCGCCCATGGCCGCCGCTCGACCTCGCCCATGGCTGCTCGACCTCGCCGTCGCCCAGATCTGGGCGACGGCGAGGGCGAGCGGTGGCCATGGGCGAGGCCGGGATCCGGTGCTTCGTTGCTGGCTGCGGCGGTTGCGACTTAGGGCTGCCGTAACGCCAGTCCCGGAGGTACCCGATTGGTGTGGGGGCTCGCGTTCCTCTCTCTGGCTTTTGTGCTGCCCTGCTTCGCGGGACGCTCGAGAATTGCGCGAGGTGATGTTTTGAAGTGCGCTGCGTTCTTCTTCTTTTCCTTTTACGTTTGTTTGTGTCGCTGTGTTCGGGTTTTGCGAGCTGTGCGGATAGTGCTTGCGGGGGGAGTGGTGATTGTTTGCTTCTGACGAGTTTAAAGTTCGGAGGGCGTGGAAATTGACGTGAATTTTGGGTTTTTGGGGAGCCGGTGTTGGTGATGAATTTGGAACTTGATATCGTGAAATTTACCATCTTGACTGCTGCGTAGATGGGTATGCGTTTCTTGTGACCTGTAAAGGCGGCGAATTTAAGCTGCTTGTGTTACGAGGAGTAGCTTCGTAGCTGGTTCGATGTTCGGGGTTGATTGGTGGACCTAAAAGTGGCCCTTGGTAGGCTCGAGAAGGCGGGTTCTGGGGGCTATGATATTTTGAGTTGAGCAGGGAATGTTTCCTTTTGAATGTGCATTTGTTTGGTTGTTGTTTTCTTGTGAAGGTGCTGGTTGTTTTGGGGCATATATCTTTGAGTAGCTTCTGTAGTCTTTTCTTTCTCAATAGGTAATGGCACTTCGTTGGAATAAAACGTGGTACGTATGAGTATTGAAGAAGTATGATGAGCAAAGGAAAAGGTATAGAGGTGTCGTACAAAGTAATGCACCTTGGGTCCTCACCTTCTTGTATATATCATCTTCTTATTCGATGAGTGAGGATATGGAAGATTGGAAAGGAAAATGATGAGATCACATGTTGTGCTTTTCTGAGCTGATGTGTGAGCTTGTAGTGGTTGATATTGTGATGCTTTTATCAAATTCATCTTCTCAACTATAAACATTGGCTTTTGCTTCATTTGCGACCTCTTGAGCTTGATTCTATTGCAAGCCCTCATGTCTAATTGAGATAGTCCAGTCATTCCATTTCCATTCAATGGCTCTTCAATTAATAGTAATTAGATGGACAGCATAAGTTCCTTAGATGTCCAGATTCGAGAAGTAAACATTTCTTTGGCGACTAGCATATGGGGCTCCTTCAATGTCTGCTGAACTTCTGCAGTCATGAAAATGCCGATTTGATCATCCCATTGACAATCTACCGAACTCTGATGTAGATACAATTGTAATAGGTGCTTAGCTGATGTGAACTTATTTTTGATGTCTTTTCAATTTGCGTATGTGAAATATGTTATTGACATGTGAAAGCTCTAGTCCATGTAAGAGTAGGTTGTTCTTAGTCCATTCATGGAAAGGAGATGGCATTTTGCCGAGGATTGGTAAGTCACAAATAGTGCATCATCAACATCCTTCTAAAAAGTGCTGCAATAGAAACAATTGTTTGTTGCTAGATTAGGAAAAGGTTCAATCCATGGATAACATGTACATACAGAAAAGTCATTACATATACAATTACAAATACATGCACTCACAAACATGTCCATCTAAAAAGGCAGTTACACATATAGAATGGGGATGAATATTTGGCAGAAATGCACATGCACCCACACAAAGGCGCACAAGCATGCATGTTTGGTTGTGGGCACGCTCTCATACACACATGACCTTTTTATATCCTCCTTGTCAAGAGAGTTACATAAGCTTTCATAATGCCTTTGCACTTGGACTCCGCTTATTGTGGCTTTTTCCTTGTCTTCTTCTTCATAGAATAGTGCTTTTGTAATCTTCTAGGAAGTCTTGTTCTGCCTACAAGTTGAAAGAAATCACCGAAAGCACCGCGACAGGGCCCCCGACGTGGTCGTCGCCGAGGCCAGGGACCGCGTCAAAGAGTTTTATGTGTTTGAGATTATTGGTATAGGCGGAGGAGCATCAAAGAGTTGCAGAAGATGCTTCACAGATGCAACGAGCAGCTCCGACAGTTTAGTCATGTAAACAAGAAAGCACTTGATCAGTCGTGAACTTCATAGAGCAAAGGAAGTTAGCTTCTCACATGGACCGTGTCTTTAGTTTTGTTCAGTAATTTATATGATGGAGATTGTCGCTAAAAGCCGGATATTCTTTTTTGATTCATTTCTGTCGTCATTGTTTATTGTGCAAGATTAGTTATTATGCAAGATTATTTATTCTCTCATTATGTGTACTATAAAGAAAAATATTTGTCATTCTTGTGGAAAATGTAGATGAATGTATTTCATTTTCATATTATTATAATATTTTGATGTTATTAAGTACTTAATCAATGTTAAATATAAATTTCAGAAATTAATTTTGCTTTTAATTAAGTTTAAAATCGAAAAATAAAATAAATGATTTTATAAATACGATCACAAATTATAAAAGTTCGTTACAAAAATAAAATTTCGTCGCTAATTTCGTCCCTAAACAATATTAAATCGCAGAGTTTGTCGCTAAAGAATTAATAAAAATCATTGCTAAATTTGTTCATGAATAATGTTCATGGCAAAAATCAAAATTTTTCGTGACAAATTTACGATTTAATTTTACCCATGAGCAAGTTTGTTTTAAATTACAAAAAAAAAAAAAAATTGCACCAAATTAGCGACAAATTTTGCGACGGAAAAATAAATCCGTCGTAATTTTTTAATGACGGAAAATTTTCTTGACGAAATTTGCGACGAAATTTGTGGATTTAATTTTGCGATTTAATTATTTTTGACGAAATTTGCGACGAGTTATTTGCGACGATCTTTTGCGATTTAATTTTGTAACGAATTTTTTCCGTCGCAAAAAATTTGCGACGACCTAGTAGCGACGGAATTTTTTCCGTCATAAAAATCGATTCGGCGACGGATTTTTGCAATTTTTTCGTCGTAAAAATTCGTCGCAAAAAAACATGTTTTTTTGTAGTGGTACACCTGTAACAAGCGGAAGATAAAACCTCAAATTGGTATACCCGTTAATTGTCACGTATTATCCAACTCAGCAATTTAATAGTAAATAACATAGGGCAAATTTATTACTAATGTACCGATTTGGGATTTTTTGCGGTACAAAAGTTAATTTTGAATAAATTTATCACATATATACCAATTTGAGATTTTTTGTGATATTAATCCTTAAACCTAATGTTGCCTCAATTTTCAAATGGCAAGTTTCGTAGCAAAAAACAAGCCTAGAGATGATAAGCATTATCTTCAAAACTTGGAAAGTCTATCAAATGATAAATGGATATTACACAAGTTAATTTATTGGGATAATGACACAAATAGTCCCTGAATTTTAACTTAATGTGCAATTTGATCCCTGAACTGTTATTTTGTTCAATATAGTCCCTGAACTTTAACATAATGTTCAATTTGATCCCTGAACTTTTAATTTATTCAATGTGGTCCATGAACTTTTAATATGTGTTCAATTTAGTCCCTGAACTATATGAAAATATTCAACATAGTCCCCGCACTTGAATTAATGGAAGGACTATATTGAACATTTTCAAATAGTTCAAGGACTAAATTGAACACATATTAAAAGTTCAGGGACCACATTGAATAAATCAAAAGTTCAGGGACCAAATTGAACATTAGGTTAAAGTTCAGGAACTACATTGAACAAATTAAAAGTTTATGGACCAAATTGCACATTGAATCAAAGTTTATGGACTATTTGTGTCATTTTCCCTAATTTATTTTGGTAATCAAGAAGCGCCAAATGCTTAAAACAACATGGGAAGAATGTAAGACATGGGGCATCCTTCTTCCATTTACGAGAAAGACACGACCTCGCTCAAATAGTTCAAGGACTAAATTGAACACATATTAAAAGTTCGGGGGACCAAATTGAACATTAGATTAAAGTTCAGGGAACTACATTGAACAAATTAAAAATTTATGGACCAAATTGCACATTGAATCAAAGTTTATGGACTATTTGTGTCATTTTCCCTAATTTATTTTGGTAATCAAGAACGCCAAATGCTTAAAACAACATGGGAAGAATGTAAGACATGGGGCATCCTTCTTCCATTTACGAGAAAGACACGACCTCGCTCAAATAGTTCAAGGACTAAATTGAACACATATTAAAAGTTCGGGGATCACATTGAATAAATCAAAAGTTCAGGGATCAAATTGAACATTAGATTAAAGTTCATGAACTACATTGAATAAATTAAAATTTTATGGATCAAATTACGCATTGGGTCAAAGTTAAAGGGAACTATTTGTGTCATTTTCCCTAATTTATTTTGGTAATCAAGAAGCGCCAAATGCTTAAAACAACGTGGGAAGAATGTAAGACATGGGGCATCCTTCTTCCATTTACAAGAAAGACACGACCTCACTGAAAGAGTGATGGTAACGCTTATGCGGGAAATGGATCGGGGTACCAAAGATTTACATCAGCTAGTTCATAAAAGATATAATCAGGGTGGGATTAATGCTTATGTCCATTGTTGATTGTCCGCAGAAATGTGATCATGCCAAAATATACAAAAACAATCTCCGATGAAAACTTGGAGTTAATGTGCGAACGGCTCCTTGAGACCGCAATATGGCTTGCTGATGATACCAATTAGAGGTGTGTAAAGGAACCAGGTACTGCCCGGAACCGGACTGGACCGGACCGACGTGGAACCATATGTTCTCGTGGGGACGGTTCGATTCCGGTTTCAATTTATTAGAACCGGTGAGTACCGATCCAGTTCATGGTTTTAGACGTGAAACCTCCCACCCGTCCACCCGAACTGGACCGGTAATATATAAATTTTATGAAAAATTTCCAACAAAAAAAATAGAAACACATTTTATGAAAAATGAAAACCCTAAAATCCTTAATCTAAAGCTTAACGCCAATCAATTAAATGCTTGTCTTGTCTCACTCTCACTTTGTATAAGTAATATTTCTATCCATCACTCATGATCTTGACTCTCAAGCTCAATGCCCATTGACTTACAGTCTCAACTCTCAACTTTCAACTCCCATCAACTCACGACCGCACCTTCGGCCATTCATTGCCTCCCTCTCTTGCTCTCAATCACCTTCATTTGCTTGAAGCTTAGTAGGACTGGATTCATGGAATCAACGAGCGGTTCCAGTTCTAATTTTTCAAAACGGTCCTTAGTGGGCGGTCCCGGTTCTATGGTGAGAACCGCTCACCGGACCATGCTCACCCCTAATACCAATATCGAGAAGATTGGCTGATTAGTTGCTCTGTTTGAATCTGAAATCAGCATCCTTTTGTTCCCTGTTTCATTGCTCGTTCCCTAGTTTAGGTTTCTCCTGGCCTCAACAAAAGTGATTTCATTCTCCATCTGCTAATCTTCAAATTATTCGCCTGTAAAGTTGTATATATTGGAACCAACATCAATTTAGCTTAGCGAAGGACTGTTGAGGTTCACAGTTCTCTCCGTGGCTTCTCTATTTCTTTGGCGAATATTTCCGTCAATGCATCATTCTTTTCATTAAAGTCGACATTATGGTGCAGTGGCGGTGCAAAATTCGATTTTAATTTCTGCATTATATCGTCAATGGATATCGAGGGCCTGTTCAAGTGTATGAGTTATATTGTTGCGTTCGATCCCCTGAAATCTAAAAGGGATCAATTATTAGTGCAAATGACAACATTTCTTGTCCCCGGCCTAATTTCTGGCTAGAAATAGAAAAATCTATTTCTCTTCCTCAGACGAGTTTTCTAAGCAAAAAATAGCGTTTGATAACAACACAAAATTTCTATTCCCGGAATAGAAATTCATTTAATAAATTATTCTTAAATTTTTATTTTCGATGGTTGTTGGCGTGGGGTGGCGGCAAGCGGGTGGCCGACCGGCCGGCCGGCGGCGGCGGGGGGGCTTAGGGTTGGCAATGGGCGACAAGAGTAAGCAATAAAAGAGAGTTGTTATTTCTATTTCTGTTCTAGAAATAGAAAAGTAGAAAATTTTAACTTCTTATTTTTGCTTTAAATCTATTTCTAGGCCAAAATTTGTCCTAGAAATAAAAAAAAATAAAATTATTTTACCAAATGGATTTTCGTTCAAGGAACAAAAAAAAAAAAAAGCGGGGAAAATAGAATGGTTACAATTCGCACCCTTAACTTCTCAATGATATTATGCCTCTTGGAAACTGTCGATTAGGGGAGTAAGCTTCAGACATTACACTTGACACTAGATTGGACCATGCAACTATTTCAAGCAGTCAGCATTCACTATGAAGAAATCATCGACATACTCCAGTTGTGATACGTACGTTGTCAAACCTAGTCAGTTCACATAAGCCGATGGATATGTTGCAACTTTTTTTGTCTTCTTGTTTTTATAGCACCTCTCTTTTACTCCGAAACAGTACCGGAAATTGGTAGCAATTTGATGGAAAGGTCATTACAGAAACTAGAAGTAGCACCGGCGAATTTGGTGCCGTTCCAGTTCCGAAAGGCGAGATGGACAGGTCAAGATAGGCACATATTATTGGAGCGTCACACGAAAAATGAAGGCTTTCCTTCCTAGGATTCCCCTGTTGCCTGCGCTACAAGAGTGCAGAACCCAACACAAAACATCAAAGAAAGCATCGGAGACTTTTTTCTTGAAGAACGTTTAGGCGTCTTGACAGAGCTCAGAAATTGTGTTCCCGCAAAGTCCTAAATCATGAAATGATCGTCAATGACAACCCTAGTGATGTCGGTGGCGCACCAGAAAAGCTCTCTGCGCCGCTTCCAAGAAAAATTATAAGGGCAAAAGTCATAAAAAATTATAAACTATGTCAACCGTGACATATTTACTTTAAAGTAAATACCAAACATGTACCGGTATAACATATTTACCATCCGTCAAAGTTCTGTCAATGAGAACAGTTAAAAATCTATTTATATGGATGTCAATATTGATATGGCTACCACATGGCTTAAGTGAAACAAAAAAGTCATTTAACATAATCTTGACGGAGTGTAAATGTGTCACATAGATACAAGTTCGGAGTTTTTTATATCCAAAAAAAAAGTTTATGGTAAATTTATCACAATGGGTACAAAAAAATTTCAGGATAAATATATCGTTGTGAAAATAATTTGGCTAAACCTGCAAAATAGTTAAGTGGGTGCATGAAGAACATGATAACAAGGTAAATAGGTTTATTTGGTTCAGCATTTGTAAAGCCCTTTAGGGCCTCAAAGCTCCTTGGACAATTGCAAATACCGTTTGGCAAAATTTTTGGGGTGCAGGGAGATGCAATTGCATTTCTAAAGATCTCTAAAGGCTTTCAGCCCAAGGTAAGTTTGGAGGTATTTTGGAATGCTGTGTTTCCGTAATGCAAATATACTTTTTTTCTTCCAATTTTGCCCTCGCTCAACTTTCATAATTCTAAAAATGTCCTTGAAAACCCTAACTTTGCCTTAGCCATTGATGAGCAACCGGTGTGCGGCCGGTGTGCCCTCGACAAGCGGCCACCCCCTCATTGGCGGTGGCTAAGCTCCACCAGTTAATAACTTGAGATTTTTTTATAGAAAAATTTAGCAAAAATCATGTACAAAGTATATTTTTTACCAAATGGCATTTACGTCAAAATTGCTTCTCAAGGTGTTTTTAAAATATACTTTACCAAATATTATTTGTATTTCGAAATACCTCTTTTAACTCAAAAGTCTTTGCATTTTTCAAATACATTTCCCCAAAGTCGAATCAAACATATTTAACGTACCCTCTTAGAGCTTTAAGCTGACAACCGATGGCTCTGTTAGACTTTCTCCAAAGAAATGCCGATTTAAGAAATGATTTACCAGGGCAACACTATCAAGCAAAATCGAAATTGCAGGATTCTAGTTCAAAGAGACAAAAAGGTAGCATCCTTGGATTTAAATGCCGACGAGAGGACCGCTCGTAGGCATGAAAATTAAGAAATATTCCAGCTCAATCTACCAATGTCGGACTGGTAAAAAAGAAACCGCAGGGAAAAACAAACAGAACATCCAAAGGAAGATCAAGGTGAAAAGCACATGGAAGAATACCTTTTCTCATGCTCTAATTGTTTCGCGGAAAATAAATAATCCGAAAAATAATTTTCTAAAAATGATCATTTGTATCTCTTAAAAAAATAAGCTAATAAAAAAATTTCATTATCGGTAACAGTATATATTAAATATTTTCAATCTATTCATTTTTGTAAGCGATACAAATAATTATTTTTAGAAAAAAATATTTTTAAAATAATTACGTTTTTCTCGAAATAAACAGAGTATAAGTAATTTTCAGGCCTAAAATGGGCAACTAGATCGTGCTTTAACCATTATTCATTCATTGACCTAGTTTCCTTCTTACTCGAAGGTGCACCAAATAAGGACACTTGGATGGAGAACAGGAAGACTCGACAAACATGACAAAGAAGTGAAGAGAATTACAGTTCAATTAGGGCTTGGAAATTTGGGGCAAACCTTAAACCACGTCGTTCTTGCAAATGTGGACTTCTCCATTTAAGCTCCATGGCATGTATGAGAGAGAAATGAATAAAAAAAAAACCAAGTCAACATTTTCTTTCATCAAATTGGATGGAGTTAACGGAGGGATTTGAATATACGAACTTGACAAATTTTAGGATATGATTATACTTTTTGTAAGTTTTAGGATTCGATTGTACTTTCACGATATGTTTTGTGACTTCTAGTGTACTTATATAACAAAAAAAAAAAAAAAAAAGAAAACAATTTATAATTTTTTTAAAAAATTATCCACGTCATCGTTGATTGTACCACTTTGGATGGCCAGTGTCCATGTCAATAATTTCCTGCCAAAATCATCAAAAGGTTTTAAGGCTAAATTGGTCAAATTGTGCATAACAAAATTAATTAAATTGAAAGATTTAGGATTAAATAAACATCCGTACAATAGATTTAGGATTTTTTTGGTGATTTTGCCATGATTATCACTTAGCTTTTCAGTATCTCTGTGTATCTATACTTTTTCCACTCTTTGATGGGTAGAATATTCGTTACTCCAAACTTTATGTCCGTTTGATTTTCTTTTTCACCCGGAAAGGGCTCTTAGGTGCCCAATCAATTTCGAGAAATCCAATTTTCTTTTTCTTTATTTGATTTTGACTTACTATTGAATAAATATCTGGCAATGAATATTGTGGATAATATCCTAAAAATGACTACAAACCTATATATATGATATATCTACATATTATTATATGCTGACTTACCCTAGAAATGAAAATAGCATGAGACTAGGTAATGATCTATTTCTTATGTACGGATCGTCCTTCTTACCCGGTCCTCGAAAAGCAATTGATTCTTTTTTTGGCAATTGAATTATTTCTATCTATTTAAATTATAGATTTATTAAGTGACCGCAAAAGTTAACTATACTTTAATATTCGACCAAAAAACAAGGAGGCAAAAGGAATGGTGAGGGATTTCTTTTGTTTTTTTTAGATTGATGAGGGATTTTGATAATATAAGAAATAGCAAATCCGATACATCCTGTAAGGGTTAATACCATAAAAACCCCAAACTGGTACATATGTGACAAATTTACCCTCCGTTAATTTTGATTAAATTTTATTGTCAAATTATTGAGTTGGGGGGCATGCAGTAATTGATAGATGTACCGATTTGGGATTTTACCTATTTGTTTGTCACAGGTTTACCAATTTATGATTTTTCGTGGTGTTACTCTAATTTAACGGAGGATAAATTTATCATAAATATACCGATTTTGGATTTTTGGTAGTCAAAATATTAATTCAGGATAAGTTTATTATAGATGTGCTAGTTTGGCGTTTTTCGTTGTATTAACCTTTTATGTAATCCATCTCATCTAATAATCTAATACCAAGTTTGCAAGGTTTTCTCAATATTTATAAACTTTTTTATACTATATTCTCTGACCAATAATGTACGTGACTAATGAACTAATAAATAAAAGATGAACAAATATTCCAAAACCAACGCAATTCCACCAGAGATATTTTCAGACATATCCCGATACGATATAATCATATTTTTTTTTATGTCATAGGATATTAAGTACTCGAAAAACAAAATTTCCAGAGCTTTTCTTCTTTAAAAGAATCCGTGCAACGTAAGGGTTTGAAGAACTAGCACCATTATAAAAGATTGCTCGATGATAATATAAGAACTTTCGAGACGAAATTGGTGGAAAGTAGTATAGGACGAACGAATGAGAGATGAGATGTCCACTCGTTTGAACCAAAAGTTCAAAACAAATTCTTATGTTGATAAACAATCTTAAATTTTTTAGTCTCCAATATTTTTCGTTTTGCAAAAATAAACTAGAAAATTTTTCATTGACAATATTTTTTTGGAAAATTACCAAAAATTCGATTTTTTCTTCGTTGGAAAATGACAATATTTTTCGATCTGGCGAGGTTAACCTAGGCGGCTTGTCGATTTGGGAGGACACGCTTAGCTCGAGCCTCAAAATAAACTAGAAACTATTTTTCCATTGTTTTTTTCATTGGTGGAAAATGTATCCCGATTTTTTGATTTGATCCTTTTTAGGAAAATTTAACCAAAAATTTTGATTTTCTCTTGTTTTTTTTAGTTTTTTCATTTTTTCGTTTTGTTTTTTTTGGGGAGACATTTGTGATCCGAAATTCCAAACGCTTTCTTTTGGAAAGTTGTTCCAAACATTTTGAAGTTGTACATGATTTAATTTCAAATTTTTGGAGTTGATATGAGTGGTACGATGGCCTGATTTTTGGACTATATGAAACTGCCCAGAATGGGAATTTCGGTGATGTTTACACCGTCTTGATTTTTACAAGTTTTTGTGGGTCGATTTTGGAAAAGTTTCCTTCATGAAAGTTGTTGAGAACTTCCTTTTCTATAATATATGTAAATTTGGAAATTTTCTAAGATGATTTGAATTCTGGACAGAGCTTATTTTGAAAAGCAAATATTCTGTTCCAACGAACTGTTTTTAGTCTGTCTTTGAGTGACTGAAAATGGTATTTACAGAGAGAATTAGATTTTGTGTTCTTCATGAAAAATGTTTATTAAGGTCTTGTTTATGACATATCCAAATTTGAGAATTTTCGGAGTCCATTTACTATATTTTCAAGTCCAATTTCGTGAACAGTGCAAAACTGTTCGGTTTTGCCAGATTTCAAGGATTTAGCAATTTCTATACGAAAACGTTGGAATTTGGACTTGGTGTCTTCTGTTGATTTAAAGTACACGTTCCGATCTTTCAAATGAGATATTTTATGCTTTGATCGGAGGTCAGACCAAGGGGAAACGAAATAGAAGTAAGTTTGAAAATGATTGGCTAAGAATGAAGCTTGTTCAAGAAGCCTAATTAATGGCTTGTATTAATGCTTGGTCTTCTTTCAGGTAGGCCTCGATGACACGCTTACATCATCCTTTTCTTTGGCCCCAAGTTTTGTCTCTATAAATAGAGAGAAGGCCATTCGGCCAAGGGGAGAGAAGGAGTCTCAGAGAGGACCAAAGTTGACCTTCATCATTTTAGGAGCATTTAAGAGCATTAAAAGTCTTGACTTTGAGACCTTGTCATGATGGTCATCTATCTTCTTGGGAAGCAAGTTTGAAGTTCTAAAACGCCACATCTTCTCCATTTTCCTACTTGTTTTGAAGGTGTTTTTTTCATTGGTGGAAAAATATTTTTTATGGCTAGTTTATTTTTCATGAAACAAATGCCGAAAAATTCAGAAAACGTTTTCAGGAAATTGTTTTCTGTGAAATGAACATGGCCTTAAATGTAAAATTAGCCTAGCTTATCTCGAATTGGGCACGTGCGTGAGACGAAACTAGTTATTATTCTTAGTAAAAGATATAAAGCCAACCTTTTTCATTTGATGTCCACTCTTTAAATGACCAAAACAGCCATACTGTCACTCTCAACAAAGATAATTAGAGAAAAAGTTAGATATCATTAATCAAAATACGATTTAAATGATGACTTTCGAAATTTCTATCCACATCCTTATTAGAAAAAAATATCACCTATATATATCCGCAATTGGGCGTGTGGAAAGAAACTAGTTATATTCAATATCGATACCTAATCGAACTTAATAGTGTACCTTAGTAATTAACCGATTTAATAACGAATAAAAATAAATTAGTAATGAACGCTATCTATTGATAAAAACAATGGCTTGTTTTAATTAATTGATGAATTATATTTTATCTATTACTTGTTGAGGAACATAGTACTGCTACTTATGACATTCTTTTATAATTACAATTTTGAGTAAGAACATACTCATTTAATTCCTAAATAACTTTATCGGGATAGTCTTCTTATTCCATTCCTTCAACGTCTTCTTATAATCAAACATTACAAATCCTAACCATTAACTCCTTTTTTCTTACAACAAAATATGAAATTGCCATTCCATTCATTTTCATTTAATTCCTTTGTTCTATTTTCACCTTGTTGTACAATATACATCGTTTTCGATATCGTTAATTCTATAATCAAATACAATCTTACTTTCTTAGTTTCTAAAATCTCAATCTGCACTCGAAGCTACCTAAAACTCTAATGCCATTGTACTCTCATAATGATTCCGTCCAACCCACAAATTAGTGAAAAATTAGGGATATACTATCATGTGAGCAAAAGGGAGAAGTATGTAGCATGTTAATCTCTATTCGAGTAAGCGACAAGTATAAAATTTTTAATTTTAGTAATTGCATTTATTATTAGCAAAAGCTCTTATATGTGGCCGAAGAAAAACCCTACTATTTCATGAACATTGCTCTTAAAGAAAAAACGTTTTTAATTAGTAGAAACTAGAAAATTGCCCAAAAAGAAAACCATTAGTAGAAACTAGAATGGGTGTGCTTTTTCCGCTTCTAATTTAGCTAAAACACTCTCTGCTAAAGTGTTTTGACATTCGACCAAAAAAAAAAGTGTTTTGACCATGCACCCATTACGGGTCCACCTTTCAGCATCTTAAGCTTTCCAACGTGGTCCTTTTTTGGTTTTTTTTGTGGGTTCCACATTCCTTCCTCTTCATCTCACATTTTAGAATGTTTCTCTCTCTTGTAGAGAAAATGCCACCATAATTACATCCGTAAAAGCACAAAACTCAATCAAATAATGTTTTCTCGTGTAATTGGTGATTGCGCAACAGATGGAAGCCTTCTCTGCTCAAAACCAACCCAATATAATATAAAGGAGGAATCCAACTAGACTTTGCACAACCACCAATAGATTTTGCCAATTAATATGCGAAAATGCATTTAACGTGCCCACTGATTTTCTATTTTATCAAGAATCAGAAATAAAACGGTAAAAAGTTTCAATAAACCTATTGAAATGAGAAGAAAATTGAAATTTATTGTATAAAAATCATTCATCCTTTATTGAGTCTGAACCCTAACTAGACTAATGTGATGGGGAGATATCAAAACGTGCATCTTGAAATCATTTTTCCAAACAGATTGCCCAAAAGAAAGAGGTTAATGGAAATGAGTCCGAAGAAATTTTTAATGAAAAGAATACTCAAAATCCACTTAAAAAATCAAATGGAATGATAAACCTTTTTTCACTTAGTGAAAGCAAATTTTTTTAGGATCAGACGAAACGCACTTTTCTCATTCCACTCTTCCCCACAAAATTTCAAGAACTTCAACTAACGAAATCCCTAGAAGGAGAGTTTCTCAAAAATGCTAAAAAGCCTCACTAAAGATCCTCAAAAGCATAAAATTTAATCATATTTAATAATAAATAAGGAATGAATCAATACCTACATTTCCTAGACATAAACAAAAAGAGATGAAAGAAGAAAAATAAGAAAAACATCTTCAGACTTGATTGACCTGAATCCATCACTGGGAAAATTACCACATTACTCAATATTAAGCAACACTTCGAATTTAATCAATTTATCCAACACCCACCATGAAAGATGACGCAAAAACCATCTCAAACATCAAAGAAAAAGAAAGTAAAAGGAGAGAGAAAGAGAGAAGGGCGAAGATGAAGGAAAGCGAGACTTGCAAAAGAACGTTATGAAAAAAGCGAGCATTAAAATTTCTGACGACAACCAATTCTGTCTTTGCAAAAGTGAACAGATTCTAATAAGAAAATAATTCTTTTTTATTCTATATCGGGAAACTGATTTTAAGCATTTGAAAGCGTTTGGTAACGGCCCAAAATTCTGTGCCCAGGAATAGAAATGCGTTTGGTAACGGTATAAAATTTATTTTTATTAATAACATTTTAAATATTTTAATATTTCTTTCTTTTCTTTTTTTCTTCTCCTCTTTCTTAGCCATGGCCGGTAAAATATTTTTTAATTAATAATACTTTTATTAAAAATAATTTTTTTATTTTTTTGGTCAATGGTCGATAAAAAATTTCTTATAAATAATTTTTTTATTAATACTTTTTAAAAAACATTTTACTAAAAATATTTTTATTGAAATCGATAAAATTTTTTTTATTAATAATTTTTTATTAAAATATGTTGATCTCGCTAGAATCGACGAGGGTGGCCCTCATGGCTTGGGACATTAGTTTATATTAAAAATCAAGAAAAAGAAGAACGAAAAAAAACTGATTCTCATTTTTGTTCCCAGAATCAAGAAATTACTTTTTTTTTTATTCTTAATTCTGCTACAAAACTGATTCTGGGCACAAATTTACAAGAATTTGTGCCTAGAATCAAAAAATTAAACAAAGCAGTTTTTATTCCAAACCGATTCGGGACAAAAAAGAACAGAATCAAATACTATTTGGCAGATTGCTACGCGCAGCCTAAGCGAATGCCGAGGATGCTGAAAAGTTGGACCCACAAGGTCGCTGTATTTTGTTGGGAGTGTTTTAGTCAGATTAGGGGCCGGAAAAACGTAACTTTATTAGGAATTAGAAAAATTACCCCTTTTTTCATTCCAACAACGATATAATATTTCATATTCCCAAAAAGTCAAGAATAAAAAAAAAATACCAGGCGTTCGTCCCCATATGTACACACCGACCGAGACTCTCCTCCTTCCACTTCCACTCTCCAATGTCTCCCCCATAGAAATTCTCAGGAATCCCAAGTCACTCTACATCATCGAGCCCTAGAAATGGATCCGCCCTACCCCAAGCCCCGATCCTACGGGCCCCACCCGAAGATGGCGGCCGATCCTCCCCTTCCTCCGCCGCCGCCGCCGCAGCAGCAGCAGCACTCCGACAACGACCGGAGCAGCGGCGAGCTCCGCGCCCTCGACTGCAACCTCTCCGCCCTGTGCGACCACGTCCAGATCGAGGGCTTCAACTCCGGCTCCTTCTCCGACATCGCCGTCCACGCCATGGGCTCCACCTACCACCTCCACCGCCTCATCCTCTCCCGCAGCTCCTACTTCAGGTTCGCGCCCTCGCCCGCGCCCGCGCCCCCCTTCTTACCCCGAGTCGCGATCCGATTTCGCGAATTGATTTTGCGTTCCTGTCTTCCGGGCTGGTGCGGAAAATTGGTTCCGAGGATTTGCAACTTTGGCGATCTCGTCCGGTCGTACTTCGATTTTGATTTCTTGTATGTTTAGCGGCGATCCTTCCTTAATTTGAGCGAACCCGAAACGTCGTCCATTCATCTCGTGTTATATAGATGAGACTCGTCGGTTGAGTTGCTTTGTGCCCCCATTCGTTTCATGCCACGCACTATGCATACATTTCGTGCTATGTAGCTGAGTACATTTTGGTCTTTTTAGCTTTTTGGCCCTGTGTGATGCTTGTGGCTGTTCTTCTTTTCCTGCGGAGTTGATGTGAAAATTTGCGGTGCCGTCTAGTAATCAAGCTTTGTTTTTTTTTTTTAAGGACTTAGCAGCCAATTGAGATGCATAGAATGAACAGAGAACGCAGGGATTGTTGTATATCTTATGCAGAGTAACCGAACCCAAACGGTCTTGTTTATGAGTTTTTATTGTAATCAGTGCTCGATTTGGTGCTCAGCTTTATCTTGGTTTACTCTTTTCAGGAACATGCTTCACGGTCCCTGGAAAGAAGCCGGCGCTCCGGTTGTTACCTTGCATGTTGACGACAACAATGTTAACCCCGAGGCCATGGCAATGTCATTGGCTTATCTGTATGGGCACTATCCTAAGCTTAATGTTAATACTGCATTCCGTGTTCTTGCGGCCGCTTCCTTTCTTGATCTTCAGGTAATTGCTATTGGAGTGCAGCACCTACTGTTCTTTTTTTTTTTTTTAATTGTAGATCTCATTTCATTTCTTACCTGTCCATATGCCATTGTAATTTACCTGGGCACCTACTGCTCTTCGTATGTCATGCACTTTGGTGTTCCAAATTTACACCAAGTGATCTAAAATTTTCAAATTTAAACATCATTTATTAAGACTCCTTTGATGCTATCTAATTGATCCTCATTTTCCTATTATCCAACTAATCTGTTTCGAGATTGTCATTATGAAGAAATTTGTAATTTATCTATTAACGAGTCAAGGCTAGTGTAAACTTTCAACACTCAAGGGGTTTCCATGTAATTAAAATTATCACCATATTTCGAGTGTTGCTGTCACGGGCTTTCGGCTGTCTTCATATATTTCTGGGAATGTATGCTTCATTTATTTTTACATATATGCTTTTGTTGGGTTCACTTTGCATATTATTGATAACATCATGATGCTCTGCAGGACCTATGTGCAATATGCACAGACTTCATTATATCTGAACTGTGGACATCAAACTTCTTAGCCTATCAGGTATAAAAACATGCTTTTGCTTCCCATTTAGGGAGGAGCTATAATTTTCTTGATAGATAGTTGACCCTATAAATGTGTTGATCAGGTTTTTGCAGAGAGCCAGGATTATGGCATACATGGAGAGCGTGTCAGGAATGCTTGTTGGGGCTACCTTTGTCAAAGTGGTGCCATGGAATTGAAAGAGGTAAAAAGAAGATTTGATGCAATGACCTGGCCAATAAAATGAGCAAGCTTCTAACAATACCTCGTTCCTCTTAAACAAAGAAAAAAAATTCTTGCACCTGAGATGTAGTCCAAAAAGTCTCCATTCAAATAAGAAATTGGAGTCATTTCTCTTTTCTCACTTTTTCTTTTTTTTTTTTTTTAGGGTCCATTCTACTAACTTCTCTGCCCCCCCCCTCCCTCCTCTCTCTCTCTCTCTCTCTCTCTCTCTCTCTCTCTCTCTCTCTCTCTCTCTCTAACTTTTACTCTGCCTCTTTTCTAAGTGCTTGACATTTGATTCTACTAACAGGGGCTAACTTTTCTGTTCCAGTATGTTGATTTGAAATGCATCAATATAATATGCCGTGACTTAATTGAACATAAAGTCCTATTGTATGATAGAACTTACTAATGTTACCTCCTTGTCGGTAAAATTCATATTTTATTTGGTTCTTTCTATCTTGAATATTTCCTTGGTTGCGATAGTTAACCTTCTTATTCCTATTTTTGGTTGTTTACACGCTGTTGTTTTTTCCTGGTTTGCATTAAGGTGCTTCCAAAATTGTCCCCTCAAACTCTACATGCGCTGTTAACGTCAGATGAACTCTGGGTGCCTAGCGAGGAGAAGCGGTAAGGAAACTAGGACTTTTGAGGTCCTTTTCTTTCTTGACGGCCTATATTTCTTGTTAATAAATGAAGTGGAATGGCACTCTGAAAACTCCTCTCCTTAAAGGTTTGAACTGGCGCTGTTTACACTGCTTGCAAAAGGTGCACTTCACAGGGCAGAGCTTTCTGAGCAGGGTAGTTCTGATTCTGAGGCTGGATTGCCTACTCTATCTGGTTCTTCCAAAGGGAAAGGAAAAAATTTGATGAATAGCTTCTCGCACTTGAAATCAGAATCTGACGTAGGAGACTTAAGCTCGAAAGCTGGATCGGAGGGATGTGGTACTGGTCACAATCTTCTGGTTGAGCTTGCAGGAGTTGTCGAATGCGGAACAGAAGATTCTGATTCTAAACAACCAGCACAACAAACTGCATATGCTGAGTCAAATTTGGAGCCCATGTTCTCAAGTGGCTTGGAAGGCACCAAGACGTTGAAGTCGTCTGCAGATACTGATGTGAGTAACACCTCGTGTGCTTATGTGGCAGCATCTATAGGTGCAAGGACAAGTGGGTTAGTGAATGGTGGATTGACTATGGAGGGGCCATCTGAAGACAATTCGTTCTATCGCTTGGATAATAACTGGCTTACTAGGGACCAATCAAGGCATGGTTCTTCTATGATGAGCTCTTCCTGCTATGGGATCATGCCAAATGATTGGGGAAAATCTGGCATGCCTACTCTTTCATGGGGTGGCAGGGTTGTGGGAAGACAGCAGATTAAAAATTGTGCTGCAGAGAACTGTGGAGTTGGTGGGGAGGATTATGATACATTTGTCGATATATTTGAAGGTGGTTCTCTTTTATATAGCAACATGTCTTTTGAAGCTCTCATCAACGTGAGAAAGCAGCTAGAAGAACTTGGTTTTCCGTGCAAAGCTGTGAACGACAGTCTATGGTTGCAGGTTCTTTGCTCAGATCTCTTCCCTTCTTGTGTGTTGCTGCAGTTTGAAACTAAAAGTTGATGGTGAACTTTTTAGGTTTCATTTTAAGTTTCAGTAATTCCAGTATGCCATGTTTATTTGTTACTTAGCTTCATCCTGCGGTGTAACTTCTAGAAGTTCTTTAGTTATATTAACTCGTGATAGATGCAAAGAATGAATATAACCTTTTTCCATGCACAATGTAAACATATTTTGGGGGGAAATTACGGCACTTCTCTGTAATGGTCATATAATGCATAGACTCCCAAGGTTCTATCTAACTTCTGCTTGGAGACCCACTGGTGGAGTTGGCAAGTGACGAGGAAACTTCGACTAAAGCCTAATGTCTGGAAGGGTGGCCTCTGCCCAACGTGCAAACCTTTAATCACACCCAGCATTTTTTTAATGTACTCAAGTTTCCCTTTACAGTTATTATCTTGATAGAGTTTGCACCAATGCTTTTTTAGATGAATGTGCAAATGTTGTGTCATGCACTTGTGGTGTCATGGAATACCTAAAATGCATGCTTGATTGAAAATCAATCTTTCAATTATTAAGTGGCCCATGCCATGCCAAATGGGCAACCTTTAATCACACCCAGAATTTTTAAAATGTTCTCGAGCTTACCTTTACAGTTATTATTTTGATAAAATTTGCAGTAATACTCACCTAGATGAACATGCAAATGTTGGGTCATGCACTTCTACCGTCATACCTGGAATGCATGCTTAATTTTCAATTATTGATTTGGAAAGATGTTCTGGCATGTCGCAGTGTGGGTGCAATGCTGAATACTAGAATAGAGCTTTGTGGGAGCAACTTTTGTTATCTTATATCAAAAGGTGTTGCCTTTTATTGGTGGCTTCCTTGGTTATTTGAGATGACTGATTAAATGGCTATTATCCAGATGCTTCTAAGCCAACGGGTACAAGAAATTGGTGCCGATACTTGCAAGAACTGCTGTCTTTTGAATATTTCTTGTGCCTGTAGACAGCCATTTGTATATTCTCATGGGGTATCTGCAACTGGGTACTGCATCCAAGAGCAAGATCAGAACAATTCAAATAACATAGGAAGTGTATATGTTACTGAACCTATTCAAGGTGATGGTAATGGTTTATTTAGGCCAGTACGAGTACATGTCAGGGGACCTGTTGATGGGTTGGCTGGTATTGGACGTGGAAATACTTTTGTGCCAGCAGCTGCTTGGCCACCAACACGCTATGTCTTTTCTCGCGTGCCTTTTGGTGTTGGCAACAGAAATTGCACGCAAGCTCTTGCTAATGACGATTCAGAAGCCAGAGGTGACCAGGGTGGCGATTTGTCGGGAGATGGGTTGACAGCTCTGGTTGGGCTAACTCAGGGAGGAAGTAATGCAACTAATATCCATGGAGATCTAACTGCAAGAGGTTATGAGACAGATCTTCAGAGCAAACTATCTGGAACTTCTGTTGGGGGACCAAGTGGAAATGCTGTCCCTATGCAGATGCTTGATCATACCGGTGATGACGTTGGAATTCAATGGGATAGTACTAGTGGTTCCTCCATCTCTTTGGATATGAAGACCCCTCTTAGTCATTTTCCTCCTTTCCGTTTTGGGTAAGCTACTACTTTTTATTGTACTAACTGTTTAAAAGACTGACCAGGAGAATGCTGAAGGCTTTCCTGTTATGGTTTCAGAATTTCTTTGGCTAGCTACTTTGCTGATACTATTATTTAAATCCACTTACCAATTTTCTATATATAATTTCACATGGAAAAGATCGGTTTTTTCTTTAGTCTGGTGCTTCATTTTTTTGTCCTGTGAGACTGCAATTTATCTGGGCCAAGCTTAGGATTTAGTTTGTAGAGGAATTCATGTAACATATACTTATTTTCAAACAGTCACTTGTGGAAGTTGGTTTTTGCAGACTATTGTTTGGTTTTATCTTCTGTCAGTCCTGATTGCTTCATAATTTTCTGGAAGTATCTGTCTTTTCATTCCTGAAAAGAACGGTATATTGAAATTCTATCTCATCTATGGGTTGGGTCTGATTTTGTTGTGTAGGGTTGAATTTGTGGATGTTCACAGGCTCAGCGATGGCCAAGTCAAGCACTCGGCAGAAGTATTTTATGCAGGTTCATTATGGAAGGTAGATCATAGACATCCGTTTCTAAGTTTACCAAATTTAGATGTCTTACTATGTTTTTTAAATGTTCTGATGCAAAATGGTATCTATGACAACTCTCCAATATATAGGTGAGTGTCCAAGCTTTTAATGATGAAGACCCTCAAGGACGCAGAACACTTGGTATGTATTTCGTTTGTCAAGCCATACTTTTAAGTTCAAAATATTTAGAATCAGGCGTAAACCCGAAGACAATATGCTGAATCTACTGGTTCCCTTTTGTAACAGGGTTATTTCTTCATCGACGGAAGGCTGAATGCCCTGATTCCCTTAGAAAGGTCAGTTTTTTCGTTGCTTCATTTGAGCATGAGAGCATTTACTTATGTTTCAATGTGGATGGATGATTCTTTATATTAACTTGATGTGGGTTTCATGTTCATGTTACTCTTTAAAATTCATTTGAAAGGAATGGAAATTAATGAGAAGTTACAACTGACTGTTATACTGACTTCTCAATTAAAACTCATCCTTTACAACTTCTCTCTGGCAGGTTCATGTGTATGTAGACACTCGTGAAAAGGTTACTGCTCGGTATCAGGTAGGATTCTAATTCAAAAACTGTTATTTAAAAGGTCAAATATCATTTGAATAGATTACGCGGTCACTTTATAGCTTGTTAACTTCTGCGTCGCTATGTCCTTGTAATTCAGCTGATCTGTCCATCGAAAAGAGAAGTCATGGTCTTTGGAAGTTTTAAACAGAGGGGCACTCTTTTGCCAAAAGCTCCAAAAGGATGGGGTTGGCGAACAGCTCTCTTATTTGATGAGCTCCCCGATCTCCTCCAAAATGGTGCCTTGCGGGTCGCTGCTGTCGTGCAGCTTGTGTGAAGTGACACAAGGTAGTTTACCCCGATCCTTTGTAGATAGGGATGATTATAATAAGGCCCAGATGTATAGTTAAGGATGCAGAAATTTAGCCAGGTGATATTCCCTGGCCTTGTATTACATGATAAAGTCCTGCCATCTTTGAGTTGAGCGCTATAATTCAGAGAATACACCCCTTGAAAACTTGTGGTAGGTTTTTGTGTATCCCTTGAAGATCTCGGGATTGTAATTAGCACAAGAGAAAATAAGAAAAAGGGAAAAAAACATCTTCATGGCATAATCAGTCCTTAGAGATTAATTTGAATCTATGGGCTCCCTCATGCATAGATGTACAAATTAGCCTCTTAATTGTTTCCATGATGGAACTAATCTTTATTCTGTTGACTACATGAGTGGATTTAACATCAATATGAGCTTGATTGATCGAGTTCTAAGGGTCCATTTGTTCGTATCAGTTAGTACCTAAGAGATCGGTCTCTGCCGTTGTCTGAGCTGCCATCATGGCTAATAGCCACCGGCACTTCATTTTATAGTTGGTTGATTTATGATGACCACGAAAAGTTTGTAGGCAGTTCATGTGGCTATCTATTGTCGCAGTTAGCCAAATTTCACGTCTACTAAAGTTATATCATGCGCTTTTTCATTAAAGCTTGGTCATCCAAAGGAAGCCTCAGCTCCAGTCACTGCCAATGAACATATCACGTCTACTAAAGTTATATTTAGGGTACTGAAGACATGCACAATCCAATCCAAAAGTTTGGTTTGGTTTTCGGCACAGTGATGTTCAGATTCCTGTGTTCAGTATTCGACTCCTATCATCCTTTGTAAAGTTAATTATCACATCGAGGAAGAGCAGAGCATGAAGAGGGACAAGCAAAGGCCGTTATTTTCAAATGCTAGCCGATTCCACGCTACTCTAGCATGAATACAAATACAGAATTTACTTGTATGTGCAGATACTAGACCATACGGACCCACAGTGTCTCAAACAAACATCCTGGAACATAAGGTGTTTTTCGTGCATTGCTCATGGCCATTGACAGTATTTGATACATTTGATGAATGTCTAAGCACCGTAAGATTCAAATTCAGAATGAATGGCCTCCGCATAAGGAATGCCATAATAGAGAAAGCAGGTGGAAATATAAGGTCAAAAGGGAGCGTGAGTTGCAATCTTGGAAGAGTTACGATAGATGGTCCTCTACAAATTCAACAACCCATTCATCAGAAACTGTTTCAAACCAGCAGATGGAACCAATGCACAATAATTTAATCTATACTCTCCATCTTAAAAATTTGCAAGAGATCGGATATTACTTTTCGAGTTTTATTTTCACACTCATCACCAGTTGAACCAACTACGTGCCTTCCTTCAGCCTGAAGACAGCACCTCTCTGGGCTAGTAACACAATGAATGTCTTCTCCAATTGTAAGAGCTAACACACGAGCGATGACTTCGGTGGCTCTACCAACTGCACTAGAAGCACTCGTATAGGAATAATGAGCTTCGGGAGACAACTGATGTTTCGTGATGGCTTCCAGGATTGAAAGCTCCAGCAAGAGTTGAAGGCGCTTCTGTGCAAGATATACCTCAAATACTCGGCTCTGAAGCTCACCAAAAGCTTCGTAAAGAGGCATAGTCATGCCATACTGATGAGTAAAATTCTCCTTGCAAAATTCCATGTACTTGGTGAAGAGGGAGAGTTTGTCTGCGAATGTACTGTACAATCAGCTATTTTGGCTAGAGTTTTCGGCTCTGAAGCACCTCATTATAGGGGTGAGCGTGGTCTGAGTGGACGGTTCCCACCTTGGAACCGGGAACCGCCTGTTGGTTCCATAGACCCATCCAAGAACCGGACCAGACCGATCCCACCAAGCTTCCTGGACAAATCAGATAACTGATTTTGGTGGGTTGTGTAACTCGTGTTCACCACATCCTTGTTTTTGGGCCTGTCTCAGCAATGGCTCATTCTAAGGGCTTCCCCGGTCATGATTTTACTACAACACTCAGTAGATGATAAAGGCAAAGCCTGGCACCCGATCAAGCTGCTGCACACACGTACTGCACAACCTGCTGCAAGCCTCAAGAGGCTCTATATGGGCTTCTCTCGTCAATGGGAGTTGAGGCCGTGAGTCGATGCTCGAGACGAGAGACAAAGATGGAGAGAACAAGGTGTGTCTGAGACGAGAGAGTAGAGAAGAAAGAAGAGACAGAGATGAGATGAGTGACCGAGAGTAGAGTAGAGAGATTGAGGTTTCAGGATTTTTCATTTTTTAAAAAAATTAAAAATTAAGTATATACATATATTACTGGTCTAGTTCGGTTGGGCAAATAGACGGTTCCACAATCCAGAATTGGGAACTAGACCGGTACCTATCAGGTCCAATAATTGGAACCGGGAATCGGACTAGTTCCCTTAGTAACCACCGGATCGGAACCACCGGTTCTGGATCGATCTGATCTGGTTCCAGGCGGTTCCCGATTCCTTTACACACCCCTATCTCATTAGGCCTACTTGTTTCCCCAAGTATGTTCCTGATAGCTTGTTCCTAGCCTTGAACACTCGTTTCGATTTGATTATGTATATTATCTTTTTTGATTAAAAAAAAAGTAACAGATTATATAATATGACACAAGATACACAATAAGAAAATCAAAACTAGCAACATAATAGATTAGCCATTGTATCAAGCCTCACTTGGTTAGCACATTGGAAAGTCAATGGACAAGTGGACCTCTCTTATGGAGTAGTAGGGAAACGAAGAATCCCTATTGTATTTCCATCTCAGCAAACAAGGGGACTAATCTTCTGGAAGAACTAACCCTGTTCAAACAGTCCAGGTTTCCTTTCGACGACCAGAAAAATAAACCTTTCCAGTGTTTATCTCCGTTTCTTCTTCATTGTTAAAGAGACGGGTGGAGTAATTACTCTCTTCTTTGCAAAAGCACTTGCTCTGCTTTCTAACTAGTCATCGATATCACTATCACCGTCTGGATCTGTAGCAGTTCGGCCGGACTCCTCAGCATCTTTTGCATTTTCTTTTTCCAGACTGCAAGTTGGCATACAATTTCCTTTCCACAGGGTCATTCGAAGGTCCAGGTCTCATTTGACATGAAAACTTTGCACCAAGACCGAGTCTATAGGAAGATTTGAATTCGACTTAACAATGCAAACATCTAGGAAAATATTACATGGGAATATTAAGAAGATGGCCGATACTGACCTAGACGGTCAACCCTTGGATTCTGCCTGTATTTGCTCGTCCTTGGAAACTTCGGTCATATTATTGACCCATTGTTCAGCCTAAACATAAGCATGTTACCATCAGTGGCAGAAAATAGGAATCGAATGACAAACCTGAGCTTTATAATGAGTCAAAAGTAAAAAGAGACAACCAACAATCACAACAAAACCAGAATTATTCACGAGATCTTCCCATTGACGCATTGATGATTGTTCGCAAAATTCTAATGGCCCATTGTAATAAAAAGGTAGAGAATGTTATCTTCTCGGGTCTAACATGGACACAATGAAGTGACCACGTTTGATGATTAATTTTGAACTCCATAAGAGCTTTAGTACTGAAAAACCTCTCTAGCAATCACTAAATATTTCATGAACTAATCGCCATAGGAAATTAGGAATTCAACTATATAGTAAACCAAGACTCGCAATGATCTAGTATAGAATTAACAACACTCGAGTTACATCAACCATGATATATCAAAAGCGCATTACCAGATTCAAAGCCATGTCCAATTTCATAATTTGAGGAACTCCAGATTTCTGTGTTGCTTCTCTGCTCATGATGCTGTCTTTGGCAGGCTGCAACAATGCAAACAAAGAGCTACATTATTCCTTTGGGGGCTCATCCTTCAAAGTCATGTCTCCCATCGTGTGATGATGTCCAGTGGGAATGCCGAAATTAAGACAATCACCAACTGTTGAACACACTCTGAACGCCATCTATTTTATATATACACGACATGTTTTGTCATTAGAAGAAGAGATGGGAAGAGCTCTTCAAAACTTAGGCACCAAGAAGAGAGGAGAAATGAGGTGAGATAGCAATTTAAAAAAGCAATTTTGTCTAGTGATAGAAAAAAAAGGGTAGAGAATAATGAGGTCACTTATCTTAATTGCATGGAGTAATGTCGCGACCGTCCCGAAGCAAGGTCGGAAAAACTGGTTTAGCAAATCATCGAGCGGGAACGTGTGTCACCTCTCGTCGAAGGTTTGCTCAATCTCACTCAATGCAGGTTCTCCCAAACCCTTACCGCACACAATTAGGAAAGTCATTCATAATGATCTAAAGACGAGATTATATCCTAGAAGTGAGTCACCACTAGCTTATTAGGGCCGGCTAGGAGGCAAGTAGAACTTGGAGGACGTTCTACCTCCTACGAACTAGAAATTCTAAGTACAATGATTTGATTACACTAATTAAGGTTCTATTCACTAAATGTTCATGCATAGCTGTTTGGATTGATTGAGATTAGCGCTAAAATGTGAAGTAATCGTCGAACGAAACTAAAGGAAATCAAAAGTAGCAGAAACATGTACAGAAACAAAGTAATAAAAAATATAAGGGAAAGTACGAGAAAAAAAACCAGATACTAATTTGGCGAGTAAGAGTACATAGCCGGTTATTGAGCCCGGGCATGATCCCCATCAACTAAAATTGAAACCTCATGTCACTCGAAAGCAATGAAAAAATGGCTAAAAACAAAGTGAGGAAAAGTAACCCGATACAAGTTGGGCAAAGAATACACACCGCCTTACGGACATGAACCCTATGAGCTAATTCTCGATATCAAAATCAGTGACCGGATTTTTTAATGCAAAAGAGAAAGAAAAGGATCACCCAAGACCCCTAAACTTCCGTTTCTTCCATCAAATCATGCATATTGTACACTAGTATGAAACTACTGTACGAATGATGTCTTTAAAGTTTTGGTAGATTGCATAGCAACCTGCTTTAATTATTAACAATTTGATAAGTAACTTGCTTAAAACACCCCATCTGCATGTATTCGTAATTGGAAAGTTAAATGAGCACCAAGATGGATAATTACACTGAACTTTGACAGAATTTTCTTATTTTTCTTTTAACCTGATCAAGTGTTGCAAACTGGGTGAAGAGAGAAATAGAGAAAAAATCGACATGTTTGGGAATTAGTAAGCTTTTTACTTTATTTTTCCCGAAATTCAATTTAGGTCTCCTACCTCCCCTGCACCCCTACCACCTGATCATGTGCTTAGTGGCTACCAATTGACAAGTTACTTGTAAAAAAACTTTTTGAACCATGCACATGACACACATGTAGGCATAATCCAAATCATGTGTTGCAAATTCTCATCAATCGTTTTGTTTGTGATACTCAACTTTAAGTCACATGAAGTTATGTACAGAAGGACCGTCCAAAATCAACCATTGTGAAAAATACAAACAGAAGATGTTTGGAAAGCTCTAACAATGATGTTATTTATTACATGCCAAAGGAATGGGGTTTACACAGTTATCACCACAAACTCACCGGCATCATAGGGCAAAAGTCACCTATATCACAGAAGACCTTGCAGGAGTTGCAATTTTGACCACAATTTTCTTCCTACCAATTTCTATTGACTACTGTTTTTCCTTCGACGTACCTCATAATGCAATCAACACACTTCAATTCCAGGATGGCTTTTATAGAATATAGCAAAAACTACTTCTCTCAAGCATTGAACAATACTATGACTGGCTTTGTATTATACTGAGCTGATCAAGCACTACCGGTAGTTTAACTCTTTCATAAAATCATGACCATACAATTGGACAAAATTCAAAGAATAAGCTACCGTAAGCTGGAGAATTGCGTTTCCGCAGCGATACTCAGAGACGTTTATTCTTAGACACTAGTTATGCAATGCTCCTCAATGCTACATATAAAGATGATGCAAAGAAATGAGACTCTAGCAGGATTAAACCATAATAACTACAGCTTCCCAGTAACCCTATCTCTAGCAATTTCTAAAGAATAAAGAGAAAATTCAAAGAATCTTCCCAAAGTGGTGCCAATTTC
Organism: Syzygium grande; assembly: GCA_024733475.1. Classification (NCBI taxonomy): domain Eukaryota; kingdom Viridiplantae; phylum Streptophyta; class Magnoliopsida; order Myrtales; family Myrtaceae; genus Syzygium; species Syzygium grande. The sequence goes on along the minus strand of JAMXDD010000007.1, from coordinate 14,466,514 downwards.
TCAAACTTCCCCCCTATAGCGGACTTTGTTTCAAAATACCCCTTTTCACAAGCAACTGTCAGGGTCGTGCAACCCCTGATATCACTTGGGGGGCGCAGGCCAACAAGGAGACCTCAAATTGAATCTGGGGAAAAATTTTAAAAAAAAATTCTTATTGATCGGCAAGCATATCAATTATTTCTCTATCCCTCTCTTCACCCAGTTTGCAACACTTCAATTTTCTTGATCAAGCATGCATTATCGTTATCATAATTCCTTTGGGAGGAAGGCAGGTTTCAAACAACCCCACTTGCTTTGTTACTGGCAAAACGACAGAAAATGAATTGATATAAACGTTCCAGCCCATCACCATGGAACAATCAAGCACAAGCCCTATCGAACAAAATGCATGGCATCCTTAAGTCAGTGATTGAATTCCACATATTTGCCTAGCATTGGCTTGAAGAGCATTTTGTTGATAGCAAAGACACAAGCATCACCTGAGTATGACTACTCAAAGATCCATCGTAAATTACGATCCTTTCAACCTGCCTCTTAAATAACACTACTCTCTAGGAACTCAAAAGCAATACAAGAACAGCCACAGAATCTTTACAACTCAATGAAGCAGAACATGCACAACACCAAGAGAGTGATACACACGGTGAGAAACTGAAAGAGCAGGACAGCCTCATAATCTCCACAACTGAAGCTGTTCGATTAGTACACACATTTCAGGGTTTGCAAGGGGAACAAGACGCTGGCTCATCGGCTGCCCCCAGCCCATAGATTTAATTTACACCTTTTTACGAACGCAAAGACTAGTGGTACTGACAAACCTTGAATAACCTGCTGTATACTCCTCCACATTTACTTTTCAATCTGTAACCAAGGTACAAAGCAAGAGATTTAAAAAGTGTCTGACTTTTTTCACAGACCAATTACAATGTATCATTTTCTAACTTCTAATAGTTCTCCAAAAGCAATTACAACAGCAGCTAAACACTGTAGCTCGATGCTATGTACTCATAAATGGGTGTTCAAAAACATTCTCTTACTCCCATTTCATCAAATTTGTACGACAGTCGCAATAGAGCAGACCCAGCTACAGTCAATTCATTCGCCATCAAAACCCTTCAGCACCTCAAAGTCTCGCAAAATCGCATACTAAATGACCAACCCCACAAGTGACAAACGCCCACAATGAACCCATAAATGAAGCACCTTTTTTTTCGCCGGCAAAATCCAACACCTTCTCTAAAACAGACAAGGAAACAGCAAAAAGAGAAGACAACGCGATTCAATTCAATTACCTTCGAACCATTCTGGTAAGGCGTCCCCTAGAACCAGCGCCGGAGTTCGAGTACCACGCGAAGGTCCAGTTCGACGGCGAGAACAGACTTGCCGGCGCCGAGGATCTTCTTGGTGAGGTCACCGTCGCCGGGAACGATCTCGAGGATGACGTCGGGTCGTAATTTACTTTTAACTCTTCAACTCTCTCTTTTTCATTCGACCAAAAAAAAAAACTCTCTCTTTTTCTTACAGACAAAAAAACATTCTATTTTTCTTAAAAAAAAGTCTCTCTTTTAAAAAAAAATTGTAACGCTCGTATTTTAATTTTTTACTTTTTTTGGTCATATATTTTTTTTACTTATTAGTAGAAAATTTGAGGTTTATTGAGATGTGTAAATTAGTAACGGGATATAAAAATCAGAATTAGAATATTATAAAAGTAAAAATTTGTCTAAACTTATTATTTTACCACCTACTTGTTGATTTGCTACCTCACTTAAAGTGGGTGATAAGTTATTATCTAGGATTTCTGGTATATTCTCTTGATTTAATTTAATTATTTAAAGTTATCGGGATAAGACACCATCAATGCCAAAACCGTTGTACTAACATCCACTTTGACGTCGAATTTAGTTCAAAGATCATTTAAGTGACATAACTTTTAAAAAACGATTATTTAAGCGACTCCCATGACTTTTTTTTTTTGGTCGAAGACTTCCATGACTTAGCTTGCTCGAAAGACGTAGGATTATTTTAACAATAGATGGCTCGCTGGAGTCACTTAATAAACTTTTTTTAAAATGGTTTTTGGCACTAAAAAGGGTTATTTATAAAGTTTAGTTACTACATTGATTGTATATAGATATGGCACTGGACACTTTTAATATCGCACGTTGCACAACATATCTTCCAAGCAACACAATTCATACAATTTTCTAAGAATTAGGGTTAAATCAGTCTTGGACATGCCCTCGCGTAAAGTCCATTTTCGTAAGGATTGGAGCTACTTTGCCCAATCTCAAAATAGAGCAAAGTCATTGAAGAAGCGAGGTGAATAAAAATATTGCTCACTTCCTTCTCTTTATAGGAGGGGAAGCAAATATATAATAGTGATTTTAAATGAAATTATTTGTGCAGAGATAGAGAGAGATTGCTCCATGACTTTACTTTTTAAGTCTAACATAACAAAGAAAGAAAGGATAAGTGCATTCAAAGTCCTAAAACTTATCACGAAAGTGCAATTGAGTTCTAAAACTTATCACGAAAGTGCAATTGAGTCCTAAAAATTTCAAAAAATGCAAACAAGTCCTAAAATTTATCAAATTGGTTTAATTAAGTCTTTCCATTGATTGTACTTTTTGAAAGTTTTAAGACTTGTTTGCACTTTTGCAACAAGTTTTAGGACTTGTTAGACTTTCGTGATAAGTTTGAGGATTTATTTGCACTTTTTGAAAGTTTTAGAACTCAAGTGCATTTGTGACAAGTTTTAAGACTTGTTTGTACTTTTTGAAAATTTTAGGACTCAATTGTACTTTCGTGATAAGTTTTAGGACTTCTAGTGTACATCCAAAAAAAAAGAATGGTGGCAAAAATTAATATTTTCAATTTGTGATTTTTACCTGCAAACACGACAGGGGTGTCAAATTTCTAATTTTTGAAAAGCATCGTGGTCAAAATTAGATAATTTCAATGTTAACTTTTAAAATATGAAAAAAGTACCAAAAAGTTGTATACCTATTGTATTGGTGTCAATTAAGTCCTAATTTTTAATTAGATCAATTTAGTCCTAAAACCTTTTGCATTTGTGCCAATTAAGTCAATCTGGGTAATTTTGACTAGAAATTCTTGACGTGGACACTAATTTGTCCCACGTGGTATTTGCTGATAATGACGTGAAAATTTTTAATGATTTTTTTTTGAAATTTTTATTAAATTTATTTTCTTTTTCTTTTTTCCATCTAGGTTCATCGGATGGTGAGGCCCAAGGTTGCCTTCGCCCACACCCACGCTCACCTCCACCTCGCACACATATGGGAGAGACGGGAACCCGGCGGCACGACGAGGGCCATGCCCTCACCCGAGCTCCAACAAACCTACACCGCCACAAAGGAAAACAAAAAGAAAACAAGGAAAAGAAAAGGAAAGAAAAAATTAATAAAAGCAATAAAAAGTTAAAATTTCTACATCGTGCCACCTAAAATAGTTGGCATCTACTTTAGCAATTTATATTTGAAATTGGCTGGATCGACTTAATTGGTATAAATGCAAAAATTTTAGGGAAAATTCAAGGTTCTTGTTTTCTTAAATAAGAGTCCGGAATGGTCATATCAATATCAAAGAAGGGCTTGACCATTTGGTCGACCGGACATTTTTGTCATTTACTTTTTGAATTTTTTCCTTTTTTTTCTTTTCTTTTTCCTTTTCTTTTCCCCTTCCCTTTGCCAACCATTATTAGGCCTCGTCAATGGTCGGCGGACTCATATGGACAACGACAAGGGTCGCCCTTGGAGGGGTCAAAGGCGAGGGTTGCCCTCACTTGGGCGGCCTAAAGCCCCCCTTGTCGGCGTGGGCAACCCTCGCCCGACCACAGGCTATCGAGACTAGGCAAGGGCAACCCTTGTTCGATGCTAGCGAGGTGCGAAGATGGTGGGGAGAGAAAAGAGAAAAAAAAAAAAAAAAAAAAAAGTAAAAAAAAAAAAAAATAAATACTTAGAATTTTTTTTTTACTATAATGCCCCATTGCCGGAATAGTCATATGTTGGCGAGAACGGCCAAAAGTTCTTATTCGAGACGATTTAGCCCTTTTTATGACTTTTATTTGAGATGATTTGGCTACTTTAGACCCTTATTTAAAAATAAGATCCGCTTTTTAGACCTTTGTTTAAGAAAATGATGGTACTCAAGCACTTATATGGAATTTTTTTAAAATTTTAGGATTAAATTGGCATGATAAAAAGGATTTATGATAAAATTAATCAGATCGAAAAATTTATTACTAAATTGACTTTGATATAATAGGTTTGTTGCTGTTTTTTGCACCTTTCCCTTTTAAATATAGCATCTGTATTTCAATTCGAGCCTTTCGCGTGTTTCGAAACCCTAGGTTTCGAGCTTTCGACCCTCTCGATTGGCTATGGCGAGACGCGGGCCTTCTTAGATGGGCGACGGGTTCTTCTCGGGCTCCGACGGTTCTCGATGGGCGGGCTGACGATCAACCGGAAGCGCGGCGACGAGTTCTCGAGCTTGAGCAGCGGAGGGCGGCCGAAGCTCCACCGCTCGCCGGATTTCCACGCCTCGAAGAGGCCGCGGCGGTTCCCGCCGATGCAGCAATCCCCCGGCCGCGCCGTTCCTTCGAAGAGCGCCGTCTCCAGGATCTCCAGATACCCGGAAGCCACGAGCGAGCTGCGCCGCGAGGTCCATGCCCCGGTGAGGGCGAGCAAATTCGGGTCCTCCGCGTCTGTGTCGGGTAGGATTTCTTTCGGCAACGAGGAATACGGTGGTAGCGATTTCATGGGTAATAGGTTGACTAGCAAGTACAATAGGGCGAAGGCGAGCGCGTTGCGCGCGCTGAGATACTTGACGAGAGAGACGGAAGTGATTGACTTGGGGAGGAGGAACCTAGGGAGGTGATCGCGTCCCCGGATTCGAGTGTAGAGGAAATAGACCGCTTAGGAGATGGAAGAGAGAGGTCTGTTGTGTCGGGTAGTAGGCGAAAGGACGAAAATCGGGCCGCGGGATATGCGCAGGAATCCGTCGTGTCGGAGCTGAGTAATGGGGATGTGGGGATGGAGACTGCGGAGAAGATGCTGGACATGTTGTCCTTAGATCCCGACGATCTCGAGGTTCTGAGCAAGTCTGCCTACCAGAAGTTGCTTGAAGACGCAAGGAGGCGGGATGCTAAACTTGGTAATTTGGATTTCGAGATAAAATTACACGAGGAGAAAAGGTCCTTGCTTCAAGAGTTGCGTCCACCCAAAAAATCCGATGAGGTAATTTCCTTCAATGATGTTTGTCCTTTTTTTGGTGATAGGTGAGTTATATTTTTGGTTTTGATATTAGAATGTACATGGTACTTGGCAAGTTTAGGCTTAGATTACCTCTAGCTTCTTATGGTCTTTGTGTTTTGATTTCAGAGAGTACCTATTGAGCCTTTCATTCCTCTTACGGATGGGGAGGAGGCAGAGGTGCAGCGTGCACTTTCTGGCAACCGGTATGAGTAGAGACAGAATGTTTGCTCTAGATGGTTGGCAATATAGTTCATATGATAATGTCAAGATTGGCATGTGCAGGAGGAGGGTTCTTGTGAATCATAAGAACTCTGGCATTCAGATCACAGGAGAAACTTTGTTGTGCCTTAGACCTGGTGCCTGGTTAAATGATGAGGTAATTTCTCATTTACCTGCGTTCTCTTTCTGATAGAATTTACAATTATACTCTATAAGAAGTAAAGCTTATTCTAGTCAAGGTTTGTGCTGCTTTGGAAGAAGGTTGACCTTAAATTGTGTCATCAGACTTCACCCACTGATGACTGAATGCTTTGTTGGAATGTACCAAGCTCTTCATTTGTTCTTACATCCTTCCTTCACAGGTCATAAACTTGTATCTTGAGTTATTGAAGGAAAGGGAGAAAAGAAATCCACAGAAGTTCTTGAAGTGTCATTTTTTCAACACATTTTTCTACAAGAAGGTTCATTCCTGACCGTTACTATTTAATTCTGTCTGAACTAGCTAAGTTTCTTCTTTAGTCTTGGTCCTGATTTCTCCCCTTATCATCTCTCAGCTGTCATTGTGTGCTGTATGCACATCAATAGGGTTCGGCTTTAGGATTTTGTTGGGTTCTTAGTTAAGAGGTTTCTGGGGCAGAATTAAGTATACCAATGGATGTTTAAACTTTAGTTTTTCCCAAAAAATTATGTTGCGCCCAAAGGTCAAAAGACACTTGTTGTGTTGGTTCTAGAGAAACCCGCATTTTCTGCTATCCAATCATACAGTTTCTCCTTACATTTCCGATAATGATTATTCGCATTTCCAGTCATCTTTATCATCATGGATTCGCAAATTGCTCTTTGCATATAGAATTCTGGTTCATTGACTGGAAATGCTTGTCAATGCTTTGGGTTTTATTGACAGATTTTTAATTTAAATGTTGAGTTCCAGTTAACAAGTGGCAGGAGCGGGTATGACTATAATGCTGTCAGAAGGTGGACCACCCAGAGAAAGTTGGGTTATAGCCTAATCGACTGCGATAAAGTAAAATACTGCTGCACTTTACTAATGTCTTTTTTATGCACTTTACTACTTTTTAGCTTTTGCCTTTTGTCCTCTTGATGGATCATTTTTAATTTTCCCTTCTGTTTTAGATATTTGTGCCCATCCACCAAGAGATACATTGGTGTCTAGCCATTATTAACAAGAAAGATGAGAAATTTCAATATTTGGATTCTCTTGGAGGAAGGGATTCTCGAGTGCTGAGAGCGCTGGTATGCTTTGTGTCTATTGAGATTTGATTTTATTTTGAGCTGTTTGCATTATTTTGAAGAGAGAGCGACGGGGAGGAAAGAAGGGGTGAGAGAGATAGAGGAGAAAAGAGGGTTGGGGGGAAGGTGAGAGGTTGGGACAGGGAAAATGATGAAGAGCCCACTTTTTTTTTGCCATGTTTTTTGCCAATTGTAGCTTACAGTAATCTTAATTAATGCCTTAGGCCAGATACATTGTGGATGAAGTGAAGGAAAAGTCCGGAAAAGACATAGATGTAGGCTTGTGGGAGCAAGAATATGTCTCAGACTTGCCTGCACAGGAAAATGGGTGCGTACTCATTTTATTTCTTTATTCAGCCTATAAGTGAACTTTGTACTCCATTTGTTTTCCTCTAGCATCATTTTTTTGATCTTCATGTAGTTACTGTTAGGAGAAGTAACAGCATTGGGGATGTAGAACAGCAAAAAGAGCCAAAAGCAATGCTAGAATTGAGAAGTGTTGAAGTTGGAACAGAAAATAGATGGTCTAGGGTTTAGAGAAACCAACATTGTTTACTGAATGGAGAAATGAAAAGTCACTTGAAAACCTATATATACTGTGGTTCCATATGTAAGATGATCTCAACCCACCCTTAATTAACTGTAAGCAAACTCTATTCTCAACCATTCAATGTCATTAAAAGTCACCTTCCTAATACAAACAACTTATTAATCCTAATAACACATGGAAAGAGTAAATATAGAAGAACATTGCTTAAAGTACTAAAAACAATTTTGCTCTTGCTTCAAGAAAGTTTATAGATAACAAATTGTATATGTAATGGATGAATTAAAATGATGGCTGAGATAACCAACGTTTCTGGAAAGTGGAGGCAAAGGAGTGAGGACTTCCCGATTAATTGGTTTTTTTTTGATGTATTGTTAGCATTCCCATGTGGTATATTGTTAGCTTCTGAACATTGTCTGAAATGCAAGGCATATATTCAAATATGTATAATTCATTTTTATTCAAGATTTTAGGAGTATAAACTAAAAGTCTCAGTCAGATTGAGTGTTCTGCAGATCTTATTATGAGCTTTGAGTGTTGGAAATGACCTTTACAAGCCGAAAGACGACCTTAGGTAGTTTGTAATCTTTGATGAACTGGTTTCTCAGTTGCTTTTGCTTGCTTTGCTGAAATCTTTAATCTGGAGCAAATTGTTTAGGTTTCCTTTTCATTGTGTTGGAGGAGGACTTACTTTTACTAATTTACCTATCTTCTACGAACAGGTTTGACTGCGGAATGTTTATGATCAAGTATGCTGATTTCTATAGCAGAGGGTTTGGGCTTTGTTTCAACCAGGTGAGGGATGTAAAGTTGGGCTTGGATAAGTTATACATCTATGAATGCATGCTTCTCCTTTGGGCATCTTGAGTCATTTTTCTGTCATGCACTGTTTATCTTTTGAGGATCTGTAATTTTGCTTATATATGCCTGTCAGTGTCCGCACAAACCTTAATGGAGGAGATAAGTCGTATGCTTATTATACTATTGTTTATGTACCTTATCGACAACTCCTTAGATCAGATAATGCCACCTACGCTTGAGGCAAGATCGTATAGGCTAGGCCATATGGGATGGATTGCTGGAGGTTCAAGTACAGACTAGCTTATAAAGTGAGTGTAGCTGATAGATTTAAGTGTTATGGAGATGGAGTGAAATGAGTAGAAGGCTTTGATGGTGGAGGTTACCATCCTCACCGTTTTGTGTACTTAATTTAGTATTTAGGGCTTTAATTGAATGACTAGATATTTTATTCCCACTCATGGTTTTTATGTTCTTGAGAAGACGAATGGAGGCTTGGATTGGCTCCTCTTTTTACTCTCCTAGCTTACTTTCTGTTTCTAGTGGCCTCTAAAATACAACTTGGTGATTTTAACACATCATGGTCATATGGATACCGTTTATCCATATCTTCAGTGGTTCTCCTGCTTAGATATTTGAACGATACTTGAAGGAATTTTTTACCTTGTGTATTGTATTGAACTCTCCCTTTCACAGGATCATATGCCCTATTTTCGGCAGAGAACAGCAAAGGAGATTTTGAGACTAAGAGCTGATTGAATGGTGTTGCAAACACATTCTTTCAGTGTAAACCATGCTTTAACAGCAATATTGACTGCATCAACTTAAAGGAATAGTATGTATGAAAAATTCCACCGGGCTTTTGCCCAGGGCTTTCGACACTTAAAGAGGGGAGGTTGTATATACATAGGATGGAGCACTGCTTCACGGACAATGAGTTGCGGCGTGCAAAGGAGGTCCATAGGCATCTCAGCTTTGAACTGCCCCTCGTTTCATCTTGTGATAATCCTCGGTTTTTTTTTTTCTTCTTCCTCCCCTCTTTTCTCGTTTGCCTGGTAAATGGGTATCATTTCGTGCTTGTTCTTGTCCTTTTTTTTTTTTTTTTTTTTTGTAGATTTGTATCCGTGGAAGAGTAGAAAGGTATCATTTTGAGTCGAGATTGAATTGGAAGGAAGAGCTGCTCATTATATAAAAGTTCCAGCTGTGATATATGTGCAGCCAAATTCGTCTTGCATTTAAATACGTCGTGACCATTGAAGATGTAAAAAGCATGTTTCAGTGTAGTCTATGTTTCAGATTAGGTTATATACAAAAGATTTGCGAATTGCATTGCGTTTTCTAATGTTATAGAAACTGTTCAATTTAATAAAATACATAGAAGGACTAATATTTTGATATACAATATCGAGATTAGTGATGATATAAAGAAAAATTTCCTTCGGCCAAAGGAGGAAAGAAAATGATGGGCTTAATTCGGTCACATAAAGTAGGCGTGTCACGAATAGGGCAATGGTTACAAATTCATATTTATTTTCAAATTTACGTAGTTCAGTTATGCGTGTTACTGAAAATTTGAAATATGGGTCATAAATGGGTTCTTAGATAAAGGCCAAGAAAAGATCGGTTTCAGTGGATCTATTATAAATTCACTTTTAACCTAGTTAAGGTAAAGAAAACGTTCTTTGCTATGATCCAATCACTCGATGGAACCTGGTGAGCGGCTTCCTACCCAAATCCATCACGGCCTCAATCAACGCCCCGATTTCCTCATCCTCGAAGGCACTAAAAAAAAATAAAGGGCCTATTTGGTCTGGCTTTTGGAAAATGCATTTGGCAAAATGCAAATGCCTTTGAGCTAAAAGGGTTTTTTGAAATACAAGTAATATTTAATAATGTGTATTTTAAAATCACATTTGAAAGTAACTTTGGCCTAAATACCATTTGGTAAAAATTATTTGTAAAAGACTTTTGTTGATATGAAAAAAAAAAATTATTTGTCACCGGCCAAAGACGACAAGATCTGGTTGCCGGCCAACCTCGCTTGACCTCAGGCCGCCCGCTTGATCTCAGGCGAGGCGGCCTGAGGTCGCACAACCTCAACGACCATCGCTTGGGGTCGTGTGACCCAGGCAACGCCTGAGGTTGGCGGCCCCAGGCGGTGTCCTTGGGGTCGGGCGACTTTGGCGACCACCGCTTGGGGTCGCGTGACCTCAGGCGACCACCGCCTGAGGTCGCGCAACCCCGGCGACCGCCGTCTGGGGTAGCCGAACCTCAGATGTTGCCAGGTTGCATGAAGTAACGCTTCGGGTTCCTTATGAAGTCTAGCTCCGCCGGGGTCCACGCGACCCTTAAAGATCGCCCTCCGAAAGCTGCTTGAGAAGAGGATAAATAGTGACAATGAACAATACCTAAGTTGCATTCCAAAAATGTAACTTCCCAAGACTCCTTATGGACTCCATTTAGCCAAAGACCCTTGGAAAGCTTCGGAGATGCAATTGAATCTTCTCAAAGCTTGCCAAACAACTTTGTATTTGCTCAAGGGACTTTAGACTCTCAAAGCAGCATTTAAATGCTGAACCAAATGGGCCCAAAATATCCAGCTCAAAGTCCACCACTGACTGTGATGTTGTAGCCGCACTCGACAATGGATACGACGCCGACCAATTTCCTCCGAACAGCCATTCTGATCGCTGCTGGATTCTGGGGACCGAACTAACGGGGCCTGTGATTTGGACGATGCGATCCCTCTACCCCACGACCCGTTCGATGGAACGACAAGGAGACCACAGAGATCAAACTCGAGCCCCTGAGGTATGCGAGGGTGGAGGTGGGGATCTGTTTTAGCCAAGTTCCATGAGGTCTTGAGACCAATGAGCAGAAAATCTGAACACAACGCTCTCATCCTTGCTCAAGCACTAAACTTTGCCGTGGTCTGCGATCTGGGTCTCTCTTGTTGGTGAAGTCCTAGGACACATTTTGTCTCTTCAACTTGTCACCTGGTTCCATTATGCTTCTCTCGTTTGATTTCTTGCATAATTTGTCTCAATCACCCCATAGCTTCATGCTAATTGAAACTAGAATGAGAAAAAAAGTGTGGGGCAAGTTGATGCAAATCACAATTTCTGAGGGACAAAATGTAACTAAATACAAAATTAAGGAGGTAATATGTTATCTAATATCTATCAAATGGAAAGCTAATAGTTGTACTTTGGCCATCGTAGCTGGCGATGCTTGGAAGCGAATCACTTCACAAGAGCGAGAGCATTGCTCGTAGCCCCGACAAGATTCACCATCCTTCGCCTCACTACCCCCGTCCATAACCTAGCCCCCTAACTTGTCCGCGCAAGTGTTCTTGTGACTCACCCACGGAGTCGCGCATTCTTCAGATGGAACAATTTAAGGAGAAAAAATTACTAAGAATCGGAGAAGGATCAGGATTAGATTTTGACATATAGAAAGCAAAGACTTCACAGTCACAATATTAACAACTACAATTCCTGGAATGTGATAAAATGTCAGGAAATATATTTCGTTTCGTCAAAGCAAAACCTCTTAAGTTTCACTATATAAAACCTTTTTTTTCACCAACAAAGGCCTGTAATATGTTGCTCATCCAATATATTTTCTATTTTTCCCTTTTTTCTCTCTTTCCTTTTCTTCTTGTTTCATCTTCTTCGTGCTTGTTCCGGGCATGACAACACCGCAGCCGCTGTTCTCCTGATGCCGCCATTGTCGCCTTCATGCCTGGTAGCTCCTCCACGACCTCACGCCTACTGCCGTCACCGCTGTTGATGACTTACTTTCTCTATGGCCTTCAAAAGAGGTCCTAGAACCTCAGATGAGGCGCGACCTCCGATTTGAGCTGCAGACAACGCAATGAGATGGTGGTTGCGCGGGTTGTGGACTAATGATGTAAAGCAAAGGGTGGGGGGGGAGTGGCGCGGTGGTCCATGTCGACGGGGACACGGGGACACTATAATACTATATTGGGCCAAGTCTAGCTATATATCGCAGAAGTCGAGGTACTTGATTGAATGGAATAAAAATTTTGGTACTCTGTTGAACATTGCATAAAAATTCAGGTGCTTGCAACATCGTCATTTGTCACCATTTTCTTTGATTTTGGTTTTATAATGATAAACATACGAAATCCGGAATGTTGCAATTGGTCTCTATCTAAGTTCTTCCGATGGACTTGCACCATATTGCGGGAGTAGAACTCTATTGATAGACTCCGTTTGTTTCGTGAAAATAAATAATTTAAAAGACATTTTCCTAAAAAAATTGCGGGAAAATTCCAATTAAGGACCTCAAGTGGGGTCAATTCTCAAAAAATTGTCCAAAGTGAACATTGTGTCAAATAAAGGGTCTGAAAGTGCTCAATCAATCTCAAATAAGGACCAAGTACCCAAAAAGTCTCAAATAAGGACACGAGTCCCCGGCGGTCAAAATACTGCTGGGTCGAGAAAGTTACTCTTAGGCATTGGACAAGTAACTTTTAATTTTTTATTATTTTCTTTCGTTTTTCCTTTTCTATTTTTTTCTTTTCCAGCCTGTGTGAGGGGCGATCTCGCCTAGCCTAGGCGAGGGGCGGCCCCTCGGTGGCTGGCTACCTCCTGCCCCTTGGCCAGGTCAATGGAGGAAGAAAAAAAAAAAAAAAAAGAAAAGGAAAAGGAAAAAGGAAAAGGAAAAGGAAAAAAAAAAAAATAGAAAGAAAATAATAAAAATTTAAAAAGTTCTTGTTTTCGGCATCGAATAGTAACTTTCTCTCAAAACCGTAGGTATTTTACGCCGAGGACCTGTGTCCTTATTTGAGATTTTTGGGCACTTCGAGTCCTTATTTGGGACCGATTGAGCACTTGAAGTCCTTATTTGACTCAATGTTCACTTTGGATCCTTTTTGAGAATTTGACCCCACTTGGGGTCCTTAATTGAATTTTCCCAAGAATTGCTTATATCGCTTATAAAAATAAATAAAAGAAAGATATTTTCGCCATCAACAACAATGTTTAGACATAAATGGCTCTCGATGATGAAGACTTTTCTTATTAGCTAATTATTTTACGCGATACAAACAATCATTTTTTAAAAGATATTTTCTAAGTCATTTATTTTCCGAGTAACTAACAAAGCCACGCTACATTTCCGTCTCGAAACAAGTAAAGACATATCAACGGTTGGAAATGGGTAATGATTATAGGGCGTGCGTCTAAATAGGACGGATGCCGGATCAAACTCTTTTCTGTTTTTGGGCCAGCTCTTCAGAGCAAACTTAGAACGCTTGTTTTTGAACCCCCAGTAACTTCTACTATATTCCCGCTCTCTCTGCTGCCAGTAGAATTCCACAAGAGGCACAACGTCTTTCAAACAAACTATCCCATTCACAGAGACTACGGGGGAGAAATGTAAGCAAACATAGATGGAATATAGCTAAGCTCCAGACCCAAATTTCCATTACTCAACAGAAAGAATACCTGCATAGATAGACTTGGCAAAATAAATGGCTGGAACACTCGACATTTTAACATGCGTATGAATTCAGCAATTATCCAATTTCACAATCCCTTCTGTAACTAGGGCGCCTTGTACTTCAACATCATGTAGTTAAAAGAGTCAGTTTCGGTTGTTTTTCTACAATCCCCTCTTCACAAATGTCAAGTAGTATTGAAATCTGTTCCCTCCATATGAATTTATGTCCTATGTTTGCCAAAATTGCTTCAAAGAAAACTAATTTCTCTAATTGACAGTCGAGGGTCACCAAATTGATACAGAGAGTCGAGCACTGTAAACAAAGAATCTTCAAATGAAGATCATCAACAAGTCTATCGTACAGCTTACTTGCAAAGCAAAGTGCTGGCTTCTTGCTGTTTGTAATGCCTGATAAGCCATACTCAGACGACGACATGCTACTTGGCACACACAAGGAAAGCTGAACTTGCTTGTTTAACCCAAATCATTAGCAAATTGGCATCACACCCTTATGAAGTTCTCTTGGGTGGAGACATGTTGCTAATGAGTGATACCGTCGTTTTGACAGCAAACACCTGGACCAGCAGGCCTGCGAAATTTGAAACAAACATTTAGTGAGTACAATGCCATATATTCGCCAACTTGGATCAGATGAAGAGGCAAACGAAAACGCAGCTCACCAAGAAGAACACTTGTAGCTTCAAGAAATTCAAACTTCCTGACTTTGACGTGGACATTAAGGATGTCCTACATGGGAATGGAGCCATGAGAACGAATACTACAGGCATCCATTAATTGTATCTACAGGACAGAATCATGAGTACAGACATAAATTGAACAAATGCACCATTCAACTTCCATTTTTTTGGCTTAACCAAATTGCGAGATTCCTATGGATGGAAACGAAGATAATGCAAAGAAAAAAGCAATGTATACAATTCATACAATACATCTAGCACAAATATGAGAGTTTTTTTGGTAGTATCAAAGAACACCTAGATCTAACAGCTTTTCTCGTGCACACAGATAGAAGATTATCATTTCCACAAGCTAAACTTTAAAGCATATCCAAAGTTTTGGGGGGTGGGGGGACGACCACCACTGCCAGCCACCACTTCGGTCCGTCTCTGTGCATCTCCCAAATATATGCACCATCTAACAGAAACAATAGAGCATCCAGAAGGTACTTTTCTTTGTCCCTCATGAGTTCTTAACCCAGCTTTTCTAATTTTCTGTTCTTAATTTCATTGGTTTCCCCTGTCTACTCTTTTGCTGTTCTATTTTTCTTTCTAGGACCGTTTCTCTCTTATAATTTGACGTTAAGAGCTTACAACTGGCTTTTTTCCCTTCTCCATGGAAAGCAACTGGAAGGTTTAAAAGAAGTGAGGCAGGGAGAAAAGCAACAGGAAGAATTTGTTGATAATTTATTGGAGCTATGAAAGGAGAAAATGCCTTACCTCCAATTTCAAATCACCCTTGACAAGACAGGCAATAGATAAAAGTATCACTGCAGCTGCTGCAACTATGTAAAATTCTAAGAAATTTACCCGACTTCGTCTTCTACCTTTTCAAACACAAAAGGATTATTTGTCAGCATTTGAAGCTAAGGTATGTTTCAACCCAAAAAAAAAAAAAAAAGCTAAGGTATGTTGCATCTTCAAAAGTAGAGAGGAGAACTACCTAATTCTCCAACAATTATTGATAGAAAGGCTGTGGCAAGAGATGACATAGCGAGTGGACTAGGGACATTTTCCCTTTGAAATTGATAGAGCTAGACACACTGCCCTAATTAATTGGACAACAGCCTGCATACAAAGAGACGAAGTTTTGTAGCCGCATTCTAATTTCCGATGGCAAAGTAAATATCCAAAAAAATCTTCATGAATGAAAATTGGAGAAAAGACAGATATGTAAGCAGGAGCTACCACAATGATCTAATGAAAACAACATTCAATCCATCATGAGCAAATACCACAAAATTAAAGATAAAAAGCTTAAAACATAACATCTTTCTACTATACTTGCAGTCATGCTTTTACTTTAACTGTTGTCAAAAAGGAACTAAGGAAGTAAATTCTAACCCAGTAAGATCTGAACTTGTCTATCGATTAAAATCATGGGTAAAATGAGGTACAACTAGTGAATTAATATTTTTCCTTATAAATCTAATATATAGCTATTATCTATTTTCAGTATATAAATATGGGTTTTTGTTGATTTTGACGTTTGTGGCATAGATGAAATTAGGAATGATTGAACTACTTTTCATATTTCTAGGTGGTCGGTAAATGAGTCCAATAAATATAAACTAGATTCATATTTGATGCCGAAATAGAGAATTTGTATCTAATTTGCTGTAAACACTTTACTACTGTATTAACACAATGAAAATGATTTCTTATTTTCGTAATAGTACGTGGCTGTCATCAATTTCGTACGTAAATTGTTTTGCCGAATTAGATTAACATAATTTGCAGAAGTTAATATAAAAGGAACGAGAGGTCACGAGAGCGCTTGAAGAGGCAAGAAGCATCTGAAAGTGTGCGCCAAAACAAATTGCATTCTATTTATGATTGAACTTAAACATATTGCACAACAAGTTGAGTCAGTGGTAGGAGATTCTGTTTTTAGCTCTTTATGAAACTTATATTTTATGGTACACAACCCATTTCCATTATATAGATCAGTTCTCTAAGTTTAGAAATCGTCTGTCATTTAGAATAATCATCTTTAAGTAGCACAAACCATGTTGATAAGCCCCGTGCAATGCAGGGGATAACTAGTAATTGGTATGCAGAAAAGGAAAGCATGTCTACAAGATAGGCAACCAAGGCACAAGAGAGGGGCAATTGCAAAGCCAATAGACAATAGCAATTTACCTGAATTGAGATTAATGTTTGTAACTGAGACCTCCCTTGGGCTACTTTTTGATATCCTGATCAAAAGTTACGAATGTGCAAACAGTAAACCGAACATCCAAATGGCAGGAACGCAAAAGCAAAGGAACACGCATTCAGAAAAACAAAAAATTACCAAATGATAGGCACGAGAATAATCAAATGAAAAGCAGACAGCAAATATGGATGGACGGGAGCTCACGGGAGTCAACAGTCATGCGGTAGGAGAAATCCGAACCGTCCGTTCCAGTTGGCCGGCCCATCAAAGACCTCCTCTGCTGCATTTTGATTCTTTACCTCCCTATCAGCCCTCGAAGGCGTCGTTAGCCTTCTCCACAAACTGCAACATGTTTCAAAACGGAAGTTATTACTGCAAAGTTTGCGATTTTTTCCCATTTCGACATCCATCTGGGATCATTCCAATATGCTAGGAAGGCCCTTTCCAAAGCCTGAGCACGCCATGTCGAGTGCAACTTAGAATTGGGAAAATAAGCAGAAACTTTCTGCAGGCTATGCAGAAAAGAGGACAGCAATTGACCAAAACGCAGTAGGTCCTATGATGAAATACATTTTGCTCTGTCTGTGCTCAAAAGTCCTTCCATCACTGAAACTAAAAACCCTCGACGGCTTAGGCTAAAGGGCACATCCTAAAGCAGACGCATCTTTTCACAGTATCACATCTGGGATCGTCTGAAACAAGAAAAAACATGGAAATCTCCCCAATGCCCAGAACGCACAACATAAGGAGAAAGGCAACGAAGCAATCCAGCGCCAAAAGCAATCAGTATAATACAGATCGAAAAGGGGAGGAAAGGGAAACTAAAGGACACAACAAAAACGACCCGAAGAAGATGGGAAAGTCAGCGAACCAATCTACCATTTTCACTATCATTAAATCGACACATCAGAGCACAGTGTAATGAAGCCTAAAAACAGGATTACCCAGAATTCTCGGCTGTCGCGCAGACAGTTTCGAGCTATAGCAGTAGCACCCAGAAACGCAGTTCTACAGATGGAGCAAATGACAATTTTGATCACATATGAATGACCGAAGGAAAATTTATTCTTTTTATTTTTTCTTATGTCTTTGTTTTATATTTATATTTTGGGTTAATACCACGAAAACCCTAAACCCTGGTATCTTTGTGTGCATTTACCCTAAAATATATATTTTTTGGTAAGATAAACCCCAAAAATATTTTTTTTGACTATAAAAACCCCGAACCCAGTACATTTGTGACAATTTTACCCCTGAACTTACCATAAAAACCCCAAACTAAAGTACATATATGTGACAATTTTACCTGCGAATTAAAATTTTAATATTAAAATTTTTATTTTTTTTCGAATTATTATTATTATTATTTATTTATTTATTTATTTTTTCATCTTCAACTTTTGGTAGGTGGCGACTCCCATTTTCTCGTTGGGGTTCTTAGGAGCTTCCTGTTCATCCGCCACGTTGATTTTTCCTTCTTCTATGAAATCTTGGATTTTTTGCTTCAAAGTCTAGCTTGCATCTGTCGCATGACCCAGTCCCCCTCATTGGGACCTAACCAAATTCTGCCAATTCCTTCCGGCCTTACTCAAATAGGGGTGAGGGTGGAGTGCGGGGAGCAATTAGTACATGCTGACGTCCAAAAATGCTTCACTTTCGGAAGTCGGCCGAGCGGACCTCACGGGCGTCGGGTGGCCCTCGCCGGGCGCCGGATGAGGGCTATCCTCGCCCAACTCAGCGAGGGCGGTCCCGCCGAACGCAGGCGGTCCTCGCCCGGACGTTAAGTGAGGGTCGCCGTCGCCAGATTCGACGAGGGCGAGCCTCACCTATGTTGAGCGAGGGCGGCCCTCGCCATATTCGACGAGAGGGCAAGTGATATGGATCTGTGTGGAAGATGATCGTTTCACGAAAATCTATGAGTTACAAATTGCTAACCTCGACCTCCAATCGAACTCTGTGATTGGTAATCTCGGTATGAATGCGACTGTTGATTTAACCTGTGTCAACCAATCCACGCTTATAACGCCACGAACAAGAGAATTCGCGATCTTGCTCGATAAGTTAAATTCGATCGCCACAAGGGAGCCTTGATAAGATCTAGTCCTCAAGAAAACTCAAAAAAAAAAACTTTGCTATATAAAATTCTGCCTCCTCTTAAAAAAACCTATAAGCAACTTTATATAGGGTGCTAACCCTAATCCTAATCCTATTAGGATTAAAATTACAAAAATAACTTTAATTATTAAAAATTCGTCCAAAAATAGAAAAATGCCTAAAAGTTCATCTAAATGACTCCAAATCGCTAAAAAGCGTCATCAATCACTACTAAAGTAGTGAGTATTGATCGATGGCCCGTTTCAAGCGTCCATCCAAATTTGAGCCAATTCGAAGTTCGTCAATTCTAAGCTTCTTGAATTCGTCAATTCTAAGCTCCTTTGGAATTATTTGAACCAAAAGTAATCATGTTGCGCCAAGGAGTTTGAGAATCTTCAAATTTCGAATTCGGATTATCTTTATTCCAAATATCTTGAACCATGATCTTTGATAGCTTGTTTGAATTCCTTCTCGAGTGGTTGACCCTAGCGGATAGAATAACGGATCCCTAGCACCTCCTCTTGATAGGATTCGATGTCCACATCAACGAGCCTCGCTGCGTTGGGGAGGGCTGCCCTCGCCAAATCCGGCGAGAGTGGCCCTCGCTGCGTCGAGCAAAGGGTCGCCCAACGTGGCGAGGGTGGCCCATGCTAGCTTCCGCCTTTGGCGGTGGTTGGATCGGCGACCGGCCAAAGGTTGAAGGTGAAGAAAAAATAAAAAATTCAAAAAATAAAAAAATAAATGTAATATCAGTAAAGAAATGTAATATCTATAACTATGTTAACCAACTTAAAAAAATTCTTCCTAATTTTCTTTAAAAAAAGAATTCTCGTTTATATAGGTTAATTTTACAGTTTATTGCCAAAAGATTTTCCTCTAAACTTTCATTTTTCTTGGAAAAACTATTGATTTTTTGTTTGGAAAAGAAAAGACTCCCTTCATTAAAAAATGATGCTTTTAACATGAATAAGTCACTTTTAGTATATAAATTAGACATTTATGTCATAATTCATTCTTTTTTTTTTTTTTTTTAACCTGCTAACATTCAAACAATGCTGTAACTCAATTCCTTTATTTCCTTTCTCGTCTTTTTCTCATAATTATTAAAAATTATATGATAATTTACGTGTCAACATATACATTTTTTATTTTGCAAAAAAATTTTAAGTGCTTTTAAAAGTGCATAAGTCACAAGAATTTAATTAAATAAAATATAAAAGCAAAATTCAATCCAGACAAATCATAAATAAATAGAATAAGAATGGGAGCTCGGCGGGACCATTAGGCTCGCCCAAGCCAACAAGCTCAAAACATAATTTCCACGGCTAGACTTTTTCAGGCTCAATTTCACTGGAAAATCCAAAAGTGATTTTTTAAGTTCTGTCAAATATACAATTTTAATTATGAAAAAGTTACTTTTAATTCTACATATTCATAGATGTAGCTTTCAAAAGATTTCATGCGTTTCATATCAAATAAGAGTGAAAAAATGTGCACTTTAAAATTCACAAAATGAAAAATAAGTAATAAACAATTTTGAATTCAGTATATTTTTTTTTGGGCCTTGTTCGATCAAGCCCCCCTGTTGAAAGATATTTAGGTATATCTAGTTACTGGATGACGTGCTAGATAAAATCAAGAGTGTCAAAAAGGTTGTGATTTGCATAATTTGAATTTAGAGAGATTGTCTTTTGTAAAAATATTTCTTCAAAAATGTTAAAAAAAAAATCATTCAGTATTGTCTCCGCATTCTCACGTTTTAAACAATAACATTAGGATAATCTCGGATATTTTCATTTTTATGTATTACAAATAAGTAAATACTAATAGAAGTAAACTTATATAGAATGTCGAGATATTAATGCAGGAAAATACAAAATGACCTGGTAGCATTGAAAGAATGCAAACTGCCTCGCCCCGCACAGGGGGTAGAGCAGGCCACGGTGGCCCCAATTGGGCGGATTAGGGTGGATTTTTGCTCGGTAGGCATTATCGTCATCCCTATACGTTTGGTAGGGAGAAAATTTGTTGCGGAAACATATATATATTTTTTTATTATTCCTCTCTTTTCTTCTCAAAAAAAATTTAAATTCTTCTCCAATTAATGCTCCGTTTGTTTCGCGGAAGATAAATTATTTGGAAAATATTTTCTTAAAAATAATTACTTGTACCGCTTGAAATAATTTGTCGACGGAAAAAGTACTCATTGTCGACAGCAAATTAGGTTTAAACATTTTTGTGAAAAATGAAAAACAATTCTTTTATTTATTTTTTTAAGCAATTTTATGGCGGAAATTGATTGGCACGACTAACGTTGGCATTTCGCGCAAAGGTTTATGATTACATTGGCAAAATCAGAAAGTTTATGACTAAATTGATAACCGTACAATAAGTTAAGGACTTAATTGGTAATTATTCCCACTTTTTGTTATCCGTGCATTTTATGACCACCCTGCCTTTTCTCATTTCCCCCATTTCTCAAACAAAGCCTTGATGAAATAAGAATTCATTCATGATGGCTTTTACTTTCGAACTTTTTTTAAAAATCTTGCAATGGACTTATTTTTAATTTATTTTTACCTAAAGTACCTGAAAATTTCATTATGTATAAATGTTAACGAGTAAATTCAGATATAAATATTAAGGCGTTGATTTGGATGCAATATTTCATAGTGTTTTAGGATTTGATTAATATTTTAGAATTTTGACGGGAATGTAGAAAACAAGGAAATATAAAAAGATATACCCGAGTTCTCATCTCATGACCTAAATCATGCGTTTATTCTTAAAACTATAAGGTGCATACCGCCCTTATAACTATCTCCCTTAAGAGCAGCATTAGTTTCAACAAAATTGACTTAATTACACATGCAAGTACAATTTTTAACATAAATTCAACTAACAGAAAAACTAGAAGGCTACCATGACTAGACTACACTCACTCACCGAGAAGCAAGAAGATCATTATAGCATTGAACTTAGCAATTTCATTTACTTGTTGGCTTGATTGGAATAACCGAACCTCAATCTACTTGAGTGCTTGATTCTTGAGAGCTTTTGGGTGAAGAGGATTGAGAGAAAAATAGATTGCAAGGTGAGATATGGGGTTCAGCCAGAGGGAGAGGGAGAGAAACTTGGTGCTCAAATCTTCTTAAAAGCTTTTGGGCTTAATATTGCATGTTAATTGCCAATTGTGATAACCTCAATGACACTTGTCATTTGGTGTCAAAGCCTTGAACACTTGTCTTACCTATCTAGACAATTGCTTCTTGCATGTGAGAGTTGAGGTGTCAAGTTTAGTGGACATATGTCTATTTTCATGCAAAATTGCATTCAAATATTCGAAATTAGAAAAATTGAAATACCAAACATGGCTCTAAGATATTCGGTCATGGTGAGGACTAGGTGTGTAGTTTCACAAATCACATAAGTGAACATTTTATTAATGTCGCATAGCTAGAATTAACATGTACAATGTATCTCGATTTACTAAAGTCATGAAATCATTGGCAACAATACCGAATGACAAGTTTAATTCTTATGATCACTAGACGAAAGATTGAAAGATTGTTCGATCTCAATATGTGACCTAGTATTACCATTTAGTAACTAGTGTCACCTGCCTCCAACTGTGTTTGTTCCAATAGTAATTCATAAGCTCATTTCATGTTACTCATATCCCGAGCATAAACGATTCCATTCAAACTTCATACTCAACAATATTGAGCTTTATAGCCTAACTATTATTATCATATAAGCAAAACTCTGGATGTCACATTTTTTTTGGTAAGGTAAGAAGTATATTAACTTTTCAACGCGCAACACACAAAGAGTGTAGCCGAACATAAAAACCTCGTACCTGAGGTGACATATAGGGGTGTCCCGACGGGTGCAAAGGTGTTGCAACTAAACAAAGTAGGGTAGCAACAAGTGCGCAACAAAAACAAAGGCCAAAACACCGACTAGCAAAAAAACGAAAGCTAAATACAAGGCATCATCAGGAGATCACTCAAAGATAGAGGGCGAGATGCCCCAATTAACTTGGATCCTTCTATTACGGGAATATCTTCAACAGGCTTGAAGGAGAGACCTTTATCCCTTACAACCTTAGCAAGGTGGTTGTAAAGGGCCGGCAGAAAAAGGGTCTGATTCCTGAATAGGATATGATTCCATTCCGTCCAGATGATATGGCACAGCGCACCAAGAGAAAAACAAGCAATGCATTGGGGAAAGTTGTGACCACCAATGAAGCAGATGGCCCAATGGAGATTTTCTTACCACGTACCATTTCACCAAGAAAGGTTACACTTAGCTACCCAAAAACACGCAAGGGTACCCGTGATAGCGCACCCAAAGAACAAATGGTCAATAGAGTTTGGCCTACATCGGCAATAAGCACATGCACCTTTCGAGATTCTGTGGTAACTCAACAATAAAACCTGCATTGGGAGCCTATTGAAAGAGATAAGCCACATCAAGAAACCATGTCTCGGTGCAATGCTGTAGTCCCAAATGAACGAGTTCCAATCATGATCTATCCCCTATTTCTGATCAGTTCCTAAGCCGAGGCAGTGGAAAAAATTTCCAAAGAATGTCCCTGCTAAACTACCCAGTCACACCTCTCCCTGTTAAGAGCAGGGATAACTTCCATCTAGGAGTTGATAGTTTCAAGTACATTTGACAATTGCCAGTTCGAAGAATAGAAGTCCTGCCACTGAAGCCCTTCTTGGGACACCAGAACGGTAGATGTCCCTATCAGTGAATAGCTTATAAAGGGGGCCTTTGTGGTGCCAAAAATAAAACTAGAATGAAGTGGAAACTCCATTACCAATCCGCCATTAAATTGCAACTGAAATTCCTGGCGGATGTCAAAATTTTTTTTCCATGCCTAGGAGCAAAAAGTTGGCATGGAAGTAACTCAAAATTTTTTAATTTTCAAAAAGGTGGAGTGTATCCACTTGCACCATAACGACTCTTTATCCGTGAAGAGCACTCATATATGCTTGAGCATTGCCGCACGATTACAATCAATGAGTCTACAAAACCCAAGCCAACTTCTTCTTTCAAGAGGCAAGCAACACTCTAAGGGACTTTGTCACCTCCAACACCCAAATCTAGTCATTTCCAGAGAAATTTTCTGAGAATCAACTCAATCCTCGATAATACAGACAGAGGGAGAGTGAAGACTCTAGCACAAAACACATGTATGGCATGGAGGACCGATTTAATAAGTTGTAAACGGCCAGCAAAGATAAGAATCGCTAAGACCAAGAGCGTGCTCTAGCAGTAATGGAGTTCACCAAAGAGCTACAATCAAACTTGCTCAGCCTAGAAGCAGGAACAGGTACCTCAAGATATTGAAAAGCGATCGTACCTTCATGAAAGCCGAAGGATTGCAAGATCTGATCCCATACATCTGCCGACCCACCAGAGAAGAAGATCTCACTTTTGTTAACGTTCAACTTTAGACCAGACCACCCAGAGAATAAGTCCGGGCCATCCTTCAGAAGAGTGGTGGAAGCCATATTTGCCTCAGCGACGAGGACATTGTCGGCAAAGAACAAGTGAGTTAGGCTAGTGGCCTTACACCGCCAAAAGAACTTGAATTTCGCTAGCCGTGTCTGAGCATTAAGGATGCCAATGAACACTTCCATAGCTAGGGTGAAGAGATGGGGATACATAGGATCCCGTTGTTGAATACCTCTACCATTAGCAAAGAAACCATGGAGATCACCGTTAATAGCAATAAAAAATTTCGAGAAGGTTACACACTCCATGATAAGCTTGATGAACATTCGAGGAAGCCAAAAGTTTGCAAGACTATCTCCAGAAAGCCCTAGTCAAGAGTATCATAATAAGCCTTCTAAAAGTCAATCTTGATAGCGCATTTCAGCAAATAAGGCTCATGATGAAAACCGGCGAAAAGTTCCTGGGCAAGTAGGATATTGTCACCGATCCTCCGCCTCATAACAAAGGCATTCTGGGGAGGGCTAATAATAGAAGGCAGCACAGAAGCCATTCTATTCGTCAAAATCTTGGTTATGCACTTGTAAACCGTGTTGCAGCATGCAATGGGCGAAAGTCATTCATAGCGAAAGCATTGGGCACCTTCGGCACAAGCGTGAGTATGGTAGTATTGGTCTTCTTAAGCAAGAAACTAGATTGAAAGAAATCCTTGATAGCCAACGTGACAGAAGGACCTACAATATCCCAAGATGATTTAAAGAAATCGACATTGAAGCCATCAGGGGCCGGGGCCTTACCTTTAGCAAGGGAGAATATAGTGTTATGGATCTCGATATTAGTCACCTCCCGAGAGAGAAATTGGGTCTGATTATCATCAAGAACGCGCTCAACCACAACCCGAATATCCTCAATAGATGGCCAAACGGTTGAAGAGTTAGCAGCAAGTAAATTCTCAAAATGTGAAACAAAATAATGTTGTACTAAGCTCGGGTCAGTGAGGACAGCACCATCATTGTCAGATACCGATAGAACACGATTATGAAGGTGCCTCTTGTTGATAAAATGGTGAAAGTACTTCGTGTTGGAGAAAATATGTTCCCTCGAATTGTAGAAGAAAATAAACTTCAACTTCAAATGGGATGAACAACGAAGTCAGACTTAAGACGTGATATCACTTTCTTTAATGAATTATTTACCCCACGAAGTTGCTAATGATCACCGACAAATTTCCTCCAAGATACAATAAAGTCTCGATCGAGAATACCGAATAGCAATCTCGTTATATCTCTAGGGTCTCTCTAGGAAAATAATTAGAAATAATGATTGCAGTTTTTCGGAATGAAAAAGTGTCTAAAAATCCGAATGAAGAGACTTTATATTCAACCATGTAAAAACTGACTCACTAATCACACCCTTTCGAACAAAGGCATCCCTTCATCACAAAGATGTATAGTGAATTGGTACGAAATCAAAAGTCACGTTAAAAAAGGATATATGAAAATTTGGAATAAAATAACATTAAAATAAAAGAATAATATTTTTTAATCATTTTTATTAATCCGAATTTAATAAATTCTAAAAAATAATCTTTGAACAAATACAACCTTTCAACGTTGAAGGAGTTATGTCTGAAAAGATATAATCTTCTAAAGGTGAAGTAGTTATGTTTGAAGGGACGCAATTCTTCCAAAGGTTGTAAGAACGTCTTATAACCGTTAGGTTAAATAATAAATTTCGAAATTAATTAATAAAAAAATAATCGCAACTTTATTGCGAATAGTCGCACTATTTCAATAGGATAAAATCGTTATTTTATAATAATAAATTCGAAATTTAATAAATAAAAATAAGGAAAAATACCACCAAAAATCCCTAAACTATGTCACTTGTGACAAATTTATCCTGAACTTTTTTTATGATATGAAAAATCTCAAACTATGTCACTTGCGATAAATTTACCCTAAACTTTTTTTTGTGACATGGCGGAGGGAAAGAGAAAAAAAAAAAAAAAAAAAAAATAGAAAAAGGAAAAAGACGAAAATGCCCATGGGCCAAAATATTGTCGGTAAATGTATCACAAGTGGCATAGTTTGGAGTTTTTCGTGTCACAAAAAAAAAAGTTCAAGGTAAATTTGTCACAAGTGGCATAGTTTGGATTTTTTATGTCACAAAAAAAGTTCATGGTAAATTTATCACAAGTGGCATAGTTTAGGGTTTTTGGTGATATTTTTCCTAAAAATAATAAATGAGGATTAGTGCTAATTATCATCCGTGAGCGCGCCAAGTGCTAAGTGCGCCTAATAATCGCGTCAAAATTGCGCACCCATGCACTGGTATTGAGAAGTCTAGTCTACATTCCATTATCTTTCGAGTTAAACCTTCATTTAGTGCAAGCACATCGAAACTCTATAAAAGTGACAAGTATCTATGCTTTAAACTTGTACTCTATGTAATAGAATCAGACATACCACACATATACTAACCTCTTGTTTCAGCGAGAAGTTCTATATTACTTAGCACTATTATGGCTCTGTGCATGTACCTGTTTCATGAGTTATCTAGAAAGCAACCCTAACTTTCATAAGAAGCGGCACCACTTCTAAGCTCATATAGATGAAGTATCTTTCATGTGTTTCTGTTACTAATAACACATTTGAACCATACTTCATTAAGAATTTAATTCAACCTACAAACGTAATAGACGATACTGACTTCTCATGTCCGGGCTCATGTCAGTATCAAACAATCACTTCAGTAACTTGTTTTTACCCATTAAACCTTATAACTAATGATATTCTAGTATAAGGTCGAGTTACAATTACTGGTGATTTTGATTAAATGGCTTCAGTTTCATTTCTTTCGAGGTTTTAGTTACCATCTCTCTTGGTAAAGCCTTTGTAAAAGGATCAGCTAAATTATTACTTGACTTCACGTAGACAATAGTCATGGTACCATCCTAAATCAATTGTCTCACGTACTCGTGTCTTAGACTAATATGTCTAGACTTACCATTGTAAGTGCTACTATAAGCTCTTGCCAAAGTAGTCTGACTATCACAATGGATAGAAATAGGAGCCATAGGACTAGGCCATAATTTGATATCCAATAACAAATTCCTAATCCATTCAGCCTCTTTCCCAGTTGCTGCTAAAGCAACATATTCGGATTCCATTGCCGAGTGAGTTATGCATGTTTGTTTCTTGCTTGCCCAAGATACAGCACACCGACCTAAAGTGAAAATCCATCCAGAAGTAGAATATTGATCACCTACACTTGTAAACCAACTACCATCAGTGTATCCTTCTAATGCATCTGGATAATTATTATAGAACAATCCCAATTTTTTAGTTCTCTTAAGATAACCAAAAATTCTGGCAATAGCCCTCCAATGTTCTATATTTGGATTACTAGTATATCTACTCAACTTACACACTGAATAAGCAATATCAGGTCTAGTACAATGCATCGCATACATTAAAGACCCTATAACACTCACATATTCAAGTTGTGCTACCGCTCTACCAGTATTATAATTCAATTTAATACTACTGTCAAAGGGAGTACTCATTTCTTTGAAATCAAGATGACTAAATTTATTTAATATTTTGTTAACGTAATCACATTGGCTCAAAGAATAACCCCCACTATGCCTTTTAACTTTAATACCTAAGATAGTATCTACTTCACCCAAATCTTTCATTTTAAACATGGAAGTTAGATACTTCTTAGTCTCAATGATTCCAGTCATATTTGTTTCAAAAATTTACATATCATCAACATATAAGCACACTAAGACACCATAGTCTTTAGTGAATTTTAGTATATACACTTATCAACACTATTGTGTTTGAAACCACTAGACAATATGATTGAATCAAATTTCTCATGCCACTGCTTAGGTGCTTGCTTAAGCCCATAAAGAGATTTAATTAATTTACATATTTTCCTTTCATTTCCAGGAAGAACAAAATCCTCTGGTTGTTCCATGTAAATTTCCTCGTTTATATCTCCATTCAAGAAAGCAATCTTGACATTCATTTGATGAACACAAAGATCATAAATGGAAGCTAGAGCAAAAGAATTCGAATAGAAGTTATACCTGTTACAGGAGCATACGTATCAAAATAATCTATTCCTTCCATTAGTCTATACCCCTTGGCTACTAGTCTAGCCTTGAAAGCTTGGATAGAACCATTGGAATGATATTTTCTCGTGAAAACCCATTTGTTCCCAATAGATTTAGATCCTTTTGGCAAGTCTACTAATACCCAAGTATTATTGGACATAATTGAGCCCATTTCATCATTCATAGCTTCTTTCCAAAAAGAATGATCTCTAGAAGACATAACATCACTAAAACATTTAGGATCGTCTTCTAAATTTAATACTAAAGGGTATTTATTTACCACGTTATTATTTCCGTTTCTTTCAACAAGGAAAACATGAGTAATAAAATCTGGAACTAAATCCATTGATTTTCTTGCTCTAGTGCTTCTCCTCAATTCAGTCATGTGTCTAAAATCATTTGTTTCTTTCTCATGAGAATCTACTTGAGTTTCTATAGGTTTTGAATTATTTTCAATAATTTCAGAACCTGTAAAACATTTATTCTTAAAGAATTCAACATCTCTTGATTCCACAATGACATTGGACTCTAAATCAAGAAGTCTATAAGCTTTACTGTTTTCAGCATATCCAATGAAAACTCATTTGATAGCTCTGGGACCAAGTTTTGTCCTCTTGGGGTCTGGTACTCTGTAATATGCCAAGCACCCCACACTTTAAGGTATGACATATTCGGTTGTCTACCTTTCCATAATTCATAAGGGCTCATGTTATTTCTCTTACATGGTATTCTATTATGAATATAACATGCAATAAGCAATGCTTCTCCCTAAAGATTAATTGGTAGCTTTGAATTCGAATGCATACAATTAACCATTTCTCTAAGGAATCAATTTTTCCTTTCAGCCATACCATTTTGTTGTGGAGTGTGTGGTGCGGAAACTTAATGAATAATACCATGTTCTTCACAAAATGAAGAAAATTCATTTAAGAAATATTCTCCACCTCTGTCTGAACGTAAAACTTTAATTTTCCTTTACAATTGATTTTTTACTTCAGCCTTATATTTCTTAAACATGGTAAAAGCTTCATCCTTCGACCTCATGAGATAAACATATAGATATCTACTGCAATCATCCACAAAGGTAATGAAATACCTTTTACCACCACGAGTTAACATGCCATTGAATTCGCATATATCACTATGCACCAAATCCAACAAATTCGAATTTCTATTAACACCAGGAAATGGTTTCTTTATGAGTTTAGACTTAGCACATATTTCACGTTTGTCTAATTCGCCATTGAAATTAATCAAGTCTAACTTTTTCATATTCTTTAAATAGCAAAAATTTATATGTGCTAATCTACTATGCCACAAAAAAGCAGACTCAATGGTATAAGTAGAAGATACGACAATATTATTGATATTTAGTTGATACATGCCGTCATTGGCATAACCCTTCCCCACAAACATCCCATTCTTCGACAGGATAATCTTATCGGATTCAAACAAAATCCGAAACCCCCTCTTACAAAGTAAATCAATTGAAAATAGGTTATTCCTAATTTCGGGTACATATAACACATTAAGAAGGGTAATCTTCTTTCCAAAAGTAAGGTCAAGTTCCACCGTGCCTTTGCCAGCAACCTTTGCAAGACCATTGTTCACCATTAGGACCTCTCGAACATTTGTGTCGACAATCTCTTCAAATTGCTTAAACATATATTTGTCCTTGCACACATGGACCGTAGCCCCGGAGTCTAACCCTCAACTGGATTAGACAGAAGCAAAATTGATTTCAGAAACCACGGCCACCTTATCATTGATTTCAGAAATTCTCAAATTTGAAAACTTGGGTGAAATCATGGCCACAAAGTTCTTTTCAACCAAATTTGTATCTACCTTTACTGTCGGAATGTTCTTGTCCTTGAACATGATCATCTTGCGGTGCTTGCACTCCTTAGCATAGTGTCCCTATTTACCACAGACAAAACAAGAACCCTTCTTCTTCTTATGTTTTTTTTTTAAATTTCGGCCCTTTCTTTACCTTGAAATTCAGGTGGCTTTTGGATTGAAATCAATTATCCTCTACAGCATTCACCTTGGTATCAAACAAAACAGAATTGTCACGTACACGTGACTCTTCCTCAATTCGAAGATGTTTCTGAATTTGCTCCAAGGATATGTCATCTGACTTATGCATAAGCCTTTTTTCATAGTCTTTCCAACTTGGAGGTAATTTTGCAATAATTGCTCCAATTTGAAAGGTTTTTGGAATTTCGATTTTCAGGGCACGAATTTTGTTGACTAGCACTTGTAGTTCATGGACTTGCTCCAACAAAGGTTTGGTATCAATAAACTTAAAATCAAAGTACTTAGCTATCAAATATTTATTGGTACCTTGCTCCTCCGCCTTGTACTTGAATTCAAGAGCGTTCCAAATTTCTCTGGCCGACTTCATTTCAGTGAATAAGTCGTAAAGTCGATCGGACAGTGTGTTCAGAATATGTCCACGGCACAGGAATTGGTCCTCCTCGCGTTTCTTCTTTTCCTTGTTAAACCTTTCCACGGCTTTTGCACTCGGCTGGCCTTCTTCAGTAGTAGGCTTCGGATCCTCTATA
This sequence comes from Syzygium grande, assembly GCA_024733475.1. Taxonomy (NCBI): domain Eukaryota; kingdom Viridiplantae; phylum Streptophyta; class Magnoliopsida; order Myrtales; family Myrtaceae; genus Syzygium; species Syzygium grande. The sequence continues at coordinate 14,435,806 of JAMXDD010000007.1, read as the reverse complement.
AGCTTCAAGTTAGGATCTAGAATATAGGATATCTTCAATGCAGTGAGTAGAAACATCATCTTATCCCTCCAACGAGCAAAGTTATTTCCATCGAACCGGTCCAGTTTCACCATGTCTTGGTTGATGACCTTGATTGTCTCGACTCATTGTTGAACGAATAATTCTTTAAAATTTTTGGAGAAAATATGTTCCCTCGAATTGTAGAAGAAAAGAAACTTCAACTTCAAACGGGATGAATAACAAAGTCAGACTTTGAGGCGTAATATCACTTTCTTTAAGGAATTATTTGCCTCACGAAGTTGCTAATGGTCACCAGCAAATTTCCTCCATGATACAACAAAGTCTCGATCGAGAATACCGAATAGCAATTGTGGTATATCTCCAAGGTCTCTTTAGGGAAACAATTTGTCACGCCCCGAAGCCCAACGAGCCCACGACACCCCACGGTGGTCATTTCGAACGTGACATTCCAGGACTCATCGCCGACCTCACAATACACTAGAGATAATGCGCCAGCGGAAGCACTTAAAACACCTAAACAAAATTTAAAGATAGGGGTACCGAGAGATCAATATAAACATAATCCACAACTTACATTATCCATTGATTACAAGCATATCAATTACTCGGGTTAGCAACCATCAAAAGACAACTTCCCAAAAATGCTTCCAGCCCCTACTCTGCTTTAACTAACCCCTACGAGACCTACGGGAGTCCAACTAGGGTTAGAACCTTTAGAGTCAAGGTTCATCTCCTCAGCATCTACCCACTCCTCTGATGGCTCTAGAATCTGTCTCTATCTTAATAGGTTCATCCTCAGACTCTGATTCTGCCGAGATTTCTATCGGGGATTCCTCCTCGGGCTCCTCTTCTGGCTCCATCTCTTCGGGATCTTCCTCCGGATCTTCTCCGAGGTCTTCTTTCGACTCCAGCTCCATGGGCTCTTCCTCCGGGTCTGACTCTATCAGTGCTTCCTCTTGATGAGGCTCCTCGGGTATTGGTTCAAAGGCTACCTCCATCTGATCTGACTCTAAGGGTGCAAATTGGTGCCCAGACTCTGCAAGACCCGGTGTCTGTACTGGTCAACTCTCCCTCGGGGAGGTATAGCCGATGGGTCTCAATCACCTACTCCATCAAATGGGACATCGAAACCTCGCACTGGCCCGAACTCGTCTAGCCTATCTCGGAAGCACCATGCTATATAGGTATGTGGTTGCCACCACTGTTCACCCACATCTACCCAAACTATACTAGTATGCTTAATCCAAGTAAGGTTTTCATCTATATGGTACTCCAAAACTGTATGATCCGTGTGCATCGGGATCCCAAAACGTTGTGGAGGAGGGATATGCATTGTCCTAGCTGGCAGTCTGAAATGGTTTGGTTTAACAATCATGAGACACTTCTCAATAAACGAAACCCTAAATCCCAAACCCCACCTAGGCTAACATGTACCTCCATATAAGTTTTAACACGCAAACAACCAACACTCAACATGCTATCACATTCACAAACACAGATGCATGACCTTCTTGACATAAGCAGAACCCTACACGTTATTCTGATCACAATAACAAACAATCATCATAAGTCACACACTATCTCATGACATGGCTAAATTATGCACATGCATCAACACTAATCCGAACACGATTTAGTCTCACACTCTCCACCTCATAATCATCTAACCTTCGAACACATATGTCCAACTTAGTTGCAACCCGCATAAATACGCTTCAGGTCCAACTTTCTTTCTTAGTCCGCGTAAACATGCCTCAGGCTCAACATTCTCACTTGACCCGTATAACACGCCTCAGGTCATTCACACTTTCTTAGCCCGCGTAAACACATATCAGGCTCAACATTCTCACTTGACCCGCATAACACGCCTCAGGTCATTCACACTTTCTTAGCCCGCATAAGCATGCCTCAAGCTCGTCCCGCGTAACACGCCTCAGGACTTATCCAATTCTTCAAGTAAACACGCCTCAGGGATGATACGATCCTACTTGTACCATCTTTCAATTCAATCTCTTTTCCTCGCGTAAACACGCCTCAGGGATGATACGATCCTACTTGTACCATCTTTCAATTCAATCTCTTTTCCTCGCGTAAACACGCCTCAGGGATTAATACACTCATATATCACATCCCACATTCTCAATGCCACTCACATGTACACGATTACCAATCAATTTAATTCATTCAATGCAAGCACCAATTCAGCCACAATGCTCACTAATTGATTCATTTTTACTAAGCAAGCTTGGTCACAATTAACCAACACAACTCAGCCCATCAGTCACATATACTATCATGCTCAAGTTCTCAATTCCACTCACCAAAAATAGCAAGCAAATCAGCCACATCACTCTTGTCAAGCAAATACATCATAAGTCACAATTCAAGCCAAAATTTCAATGGCAAAGGCCCACAAATTTCCCACTCTCAAACTAACAATGCTCAGCCCCTAAATTGATCTCTAGATCATCATAAACCAAACCACATATCAGCCATAATACCATTTCTAAGTACATCCACAAAATGCTACATTTAAGCTACGAATTTCACCAAATAAATCCACTATCCTAAGCATTCAATCCAACCATGCTTAGCCCCTGATGTGGGCTCTAAAACCTCACACATTCATCCAACCATCAGCCCCAAATCAGTCCACATGCTCAACTCACCATTCAGCTCAAAATAGCTCCGAATTTACCTCTAATTAACCCCTAAACAAGTTTACAAGTACCCATAAGCCTAATTAAGGTTTAGAGGATCACTTACCTCACTAAAAGCCAAGATTAAGCAAGAACAAGGGGCAGCAGGGGGGCGGACAGCAGCAGCAATGAACGGTCGCTTCGGTGGGGTTGAACGGCCGACGAGCAGTTCCGGCGGTGGCTGATCGCACGGCGTGTGCAAGGAAGAAGGAAGGTTCAGCCAAGGGGAGAGAAAGATGGGGTTGGTGGTGGCTTTAGAGCGAGGGAGAGAGGAGAATGAGGGAGAGAGAGAAAAGAAAGAAAGAAAAAGGGTGATACCAATAATTGATACTAACTACCCTAAGCAAAAAGACCATCATACCCTCTCCTCTAGAACAAGATCCAAGGGCTACAAATCAAGCTCATCCACAATCAATGGTCAAGATCACTTCCATTCTCAAAATATCCAAGGGTGAAAAAGGAAAAGAGCCAAGAGGATAAGGGAATTTTAGTCCATGAAATTCGACCATAATGGGGCTATACAAAGACCATTAAGCCCTTCCCACATAACCAATAGCCTTCACACAATTCCAAGGGCAAAACAGTAATTTTTCACTTCCGGTCCAATTTCTAAATTTTCCGACAAATCTGATCAATTCCCAGGTTGGCCAAGCAAATTGTGACATTGTCCAATTAATTAGTTGTGAACCTTCGAGAAATTCAATACCCAAGATCGATTCCAAGAAATAGCTAAAATCGAACTAACGCGACTTGAGTGCATCTCAGACTAACGGGCGGCTTTTGGGAGTTATGCATGTAAATTCACTCTAACCATGGCGACCTCAGTTGTCATATAATTGCGAGGATCAATCACTAGTTTCTAAGGACACAATCATTCAAAATAGGTTTTAGGATCGTTTGCAAATTCACACCATGGCAAGGCAGAATCACCAAGCGATCCATTTTTGTATTACTGATGAATCGATCTATAACCATCTTAAGATCAGCCTGTATTGGCCCAAAATATCCCCTCGACAATCCTTATGGTTGTTGACACCTAATTTTTAGCTGACGCGTCATTAAAAATAGAAAATTCGAGATTATGGTTTTCGATCGCGACGGAACCCGTTTCTTGAATAAAAAGTGTCGTTTTTTAATTCTGTCTGTTGGTCTAGCTTTTGTAGATGATTTTCTATTCATTTCATGCAAAAACTCGAAAAGTCAAACGGTTGACTTTTGAGTTGACTTTTTGATCAACCCTTTGACCAAAAGTCAACCCCGGGTCAAATTGGGGCTTTTTACATAAAAAGATTCCTTTCAACTTTAATTTCACTTTAGAAGTGGAAATTTCAGAAAAATTCAAAGATTTGATCATAAAATCAAGCTCCTAGTGAAAAGTCAATTAGGGTTTGACTTTTGGTCAAACCTTTGACCAAAAAAAATTGAAAAATATAAAAATCCGAAAATCATCTTATTTTACATTCAATTTACCTTTGGTATTTGAAATTTTACAAAAATCGATTTAGAATAAACTTTTTCCCAATTTGCAGAATTTGGTTCAAATCGGCCAAAAATAAAATTACTTCATTTCTAGTCATTTTTTAGGTTAGTTTCCTTCATGACATTTGATCTAGAGGTCATCTTATATTCAATTTTGGAACCAATTTTGTGATTCCAAGCCAAACACAAAAACTCCCAATTTTGGCCTAAATTAGTGATTTTGATCAATTCTTCATGATTTGCGCAGTTGAGGCACGAATGAGCCTAATTTCTTATATGAAATCCAAATTCAAAATCAATTTTGGAAGATTCACATGAATTTGAGTCAATTTGATCAATTTAGTGATCCAATGATTAAGATTAAGAAGTCTAAGAGTAATTGGTCTAATCAGTGCAATTCAACTTGACCCACTCTAGACTAATATTCAATTTGATGAATTGAGACTCAATTTAGTTAATTAGACTTCAATTAAATTTGTTAGTCTAGCTTGACTCAAATTTAAGAACAATCGAGCTAAACAAGTTAAATTGGATCAATTTATGCATGAATTTCAAATCGGTTCAATCCAATTTGATTGAATTCGATATTAATGGAGTCAATTAATCATGATAGAGATCGAATTGTACCAAATTGAAACAAAAGGAATCAAGGATTGAACCAGTTCAATCAGGCCAAATTCGGGGCTAACCAGCTTAACTCGGTTTGATTCAAATTGAACTGGTCTGATCGAACTGGGCATTTTTCAATCGAAAGTTTGGTGATCGACGGTCTATTCCGACCAGCCAAGGCCGGCCACATCCTTTTGAGCCCAAAAATGATAAAAATGCTCTTAATTGAAAATTACGAAAATGCCCCTAAGCGAAATTACTAAAAGGCCCTTCTTTGAGGATTAAGCAAATTAATTAGGGGATAAGCAAATCAATCGTGGCTATTCATTTAGAATTGATCATGTTTATCCATGATGCCATGTCACCAATCCTTAGCCTCTAAAGAATATCCTTAATCATTAAGGATGCATTTTGAGCTATTGAATTAATCTAAGGGTCAAGATTCAAAGTTGAGGGGGGTATATAGTATTTTTTCCCTCCGAAATTGGGGGACACTGATTTTTAGATCTGGATTCTCTCTCTTCAATCTCTCTCTCTCTCTCTCTCTCTCTCTCTCTCGGTCGCCGGCCATCCCACCTCATCGCCGGCCATTTTCCGGTGGATCACTCGCCACACCTTCGTCCCCCACGGTGTCACGAAGTCAGTCCCAACACCAGCCAAGACTGCTGGTGGCCGAAGCTCCACATTCCGGCGAGTTTTCCTTCACGGCAGCATCACCGGTTTTGCTGCCGGTGATCTAATCTGCCGGTTCAAGCGGCTGAACTGGCCAACCGGCGTTCCCTCCGGTGATCCAGAACCTCCAGCAGCATTCCTCGGCGTCTTCATGTTCGCTGTGGTGGCCGGATTCTCGTTGAACGGCCACCGGATCGCGTCTTTTGATTTGATTCTCCGTTATTAGTTCACTAGTGCGAGATCGAATCGATTCTCACTATAGTTTGTGCAATCTCTTCTCATAGGTTGGCCGAGCTTTCTGAGATTTCTCTGTATTGTTCTTAATCTGAATATGGAGGCCGGATCGTTCGATCGCGCGTCGAAGCATCGTTGAACAAGGTAAGTGCTCTTGGATATTGTTCTGTAATTTCGTCCAGAAAAACCTGCATGTTTGAGATGCCGATTTCAGCTCGTTAACGTTGAAATCTCACGAAGTGACAAACTAGAGAATCGTAAAACACGTCTTAAGCTTCGATTTGATATATTGCATGCCTCAATCGAACTTAATTTGCTATGTTAAAACTCTTTCGGAAGTTAGGATCAGAATCTGGAATGTGATGTTCAAGTCTGTTATGATGTATTCCTAATTGACGTTGTGCTATTTGATGATTTTTTCTTATTTTCTATGATCATTCTTTGAAAAAACTTTCTTCATGAAAGTTGTAAAGCACATCTTAATCTGTTGATCATAAAATTTTCATGAAATTCCAAGCATGTTAGCATTGCACGATCTGCAATGTCATCTATGCATGAATCGGGTGACAGACTGGTTGCTGATTGACCTTCGCGTGTTCTTCAATTTTCATAAATTCGTGTGTTCAAAATATAAAAAAATTTTCTTCACAAAAGTCCACATTGAGATCAAGATCTTTCCATTGATACTAATTTCATCAAAATCGGAGTTCATTTGAATTTTCAAATGGAATTTTTATGATCGAATCAGTATCTGTGTTCAAATTTGATTTTCATTCCTTTTGAATCTAAAAAATGTTTTTCCGAATTTGATAAAGTTAGAGTCATTTTTTGCAAAAAGTCAAAATTACAAAGTTGTTCGTTCGGGTCTCATTATGTTGACTGAAAATTTTGAGGGCCTAATATCAATTTTTGGAGGGTCAATTTGCTTAAAATTTCATAAAAAGGTCTTCTCAGATTAAAATTTGATTTGCAATTGAGCCCTTTGC